>OY992876.1:288717513-288740013 GCA_963921405.1 Cepaea hortensis
AGAAGAATTCTGGCGAGTATCTTCCCTGCAATTGAAAGCAAGGAGATGCCTCGGTGGTTGTCACAGGATTGGCGGTTTCCTTTACCATCATCATCATCATCATCTTTCTTCATCATCGAAGAAGGAAGTTGCATTTAAGATGTTGCTGAAATGCTCTGCCCAGCCTTGAAGGATATCTTTCTTATCGGTGACCAATGTTCCCCCATCTGCACTGAGGAGGGGAACTATGCCTGGTGATGTAGGACCATAGACCGCTTTCAGTGAGTCGTAAAAGTTTTTCATATCATGTCTGTCAGCAAAGCCCTGAATTTCAACAGCTTTGCTGCTCAGCCAGGAGTCCCGCATGTGTCGAAGTTTCTGCTGCACTACTCTCTGGATGTTCTTGAAGGCATCTTTTTTTTATGTTGACTTTGGGTCATTCAAATGTGCCTTGAGGAGAAGATGTTTCTCGGCCAGCAATTGGTTGATGTCTTCGGAATTTTCATCAAACCAGTCTTTATGCTTTCGGGGGGCTGCACCCAGGATCTCCATAGCAGTGTTGTAAATTATGTCCTTTAGGGCTCTCCATTCTGTTTCTGTATCCTGTTTAGATGCAGAATTGGGCTTGAGGCGATCTTCCAGCATATTTTCAAACGACTGCTGCATTTCCTTGCTGTTTAGGCGGGTGACATTTAGCTTTTTTTGCATTTTCACCACTTGAGGACGCCGTGGTGGCCTGATGTGAATGTTTATTTTCGAGACAATGAGACGATGGTCTGTCCAACATTCGGCACCACACATGGATTTTGTCACTCGAACGTCTTGTCTGTCACTCCTCCTGACGATTACATAGTCAATGAGGTGCCAGTGTTTCGAGCGAGGGTGCATCCACGATGTCCTATTTCTCATGGGGAGACAGAAAATTGTGTTCGTAATCAGGAGATCATGTTCGGCACATGTCTGCAGGAGGAGGAGTCCATTGCTGTTACAATTTCCGACTCCATGCTTTCCAATAATGCCACTCCAAGAGGTGGTGTCCGTGCCTACTCTGGCATTGAAATCCCCAAGGAGTATAAGGTTGTCTCCTTTGGGAACAGATGTTAATACATTGTGCAGGTCCTCATAGAACTTGTTCTTGACATCATCTTCGTTGGTCATAGTTGGTGCGTAGACACTCACAATGGTTGCATGCTTCCTTCCATTCAGCAGGGGCAACTTAATGGTCATGAGCCTGTCGTTTATAGCCTTTGGAAATCCAGCTAATTTGCCGACCATGGCCGACTTAATGGCAAATCCCACACCGGATTGGCGCCTTTCCTCACTTTTCCTTCCACTCCAGAAAAATGTGTAGCCGGCACCTATGTCACAGATTTGGCCTTCTTCTGCAAGTCGTGTCTCGCTCAAGGCTGCAATGTCGATGTTGTACCTGCCCAGCTCTCTCCCAATCAGTGCTGTTCGTCTCTCTGGACCTGACGCGCCGTCTCTGTCAAGTAGGGTGCGTATATTCCAAGTTCCAATTGTTAAGGGAATATGGTTTCCTCTTTTAGCTTTGCTTGTTTTATCTTTGTTTGTATGTCGACCGCAGTTAAGGGTACCCACCAACCGCGGCTAGCTGGTTGGGTAGTGATGGAGCAGACAATGTTTAGGGCACCTTTTCTAGCCCCTTCCTCATGCTATGGAGGTGAGCAGTGTGTTCCTATAGAGGGCTGCTCAGTCGCTCAGGGGGCTGCCGAATCCCACTGCTGCTCCGGTCAGTAGAAGACGACCATATGGCCTGATCCGCCTGTGTGCAGGTCTGCGACTACGGCTGCCAGCGTACCCACGCCTGCCGCTTCGCCGCTCGCCCATCGCCACAGGGCTTGAAGGTGATATATGACGTTGGATGAAGAATGACTTGCGCGATGACTTGGATTAAAGTGAGGAAGAGTTGCGCAATTCGTCGACCTCACTCTCTCGCCCGAGTCCATCTGAGTCCAGTGGCAAGAAAGTCGAGACGACTGGAGACGAATATAGGTGCAGTGGATGACCAGAGCGCTCTACGTGCCTTGCCATGCTCATTACGTTCCACAACGCTTTGCAGGTAAACGCCGTCTTGCCCGTTGAATCAGGAATGATTTCTTCCGAGCAGTCTGCCGAATCCTGTCTTCACATGCTGGGTAGGCATACCCTAGTTTACCGCTTGGTTTGACACCAAATCGGCTACCCATGCCTGGTTTAGCCAGCCTCTCACAGCTGTTGCCCGGGGGGTGGCCGCTGTCGCATGCTGACAGCTACTAGGAGCCACAGGCACGAGCTGGGTGTCAGGCTTGGACCAGTGGGGGATGGGTCCTGAAAAGGACATGAGAGGCATCCTTACCAAAGGTGCTACCAATGCCTGACACGCCGTACCCCCCCCCCCCCCCCTACTACTACTACTAATACCACGACCACAACAACTATTACTACTGCTGTTGCTGCTGCTGCTACTATTACAACAACAACAACAATTACTACTACTACTACTACTACTACTACTACTACTACTACTACTACTACTGCTGTTGCTGCTGCTGCTACTATTACAACAACAACACCAACAATTACTACTACTACTACTACTACTACTACTACTACTACTACTACTACTACTACTACTACTACTACTACTACTACTACTACTACTACTACTACTACTACTACTACGACTACTACTACTACTACTACTATTACTACTACTACTACTACTACTACTACTACTACTACTACTACTACTACTACTACTACTACTACTACTACTACTACTACTACTACTACTACGAATACTACGAATACTACTACTACTACGAATACTGCTACTACTACTACTACTACTACGAATACTACAACCACTACCACGACGACTACGACTACTGCTGCTCCTCCTACTACTACTACTACTACTACTACTACTACTACTACTACTACTACTACTACTACTACTACTACTACTACTACTATTACAACAACAACAACAACAACTACTACTACTACTACTACTACTACTACTACTACTACTACTACTACTACTACTATTACTACTACTACTACTACTATTATTGTTACTACTGCTGCTACTACTACTATTATCATGACCACGACTACTACTACTGCTGCTGCTGCAACTACTACTGCTACTACCACCACGACCACTACTACTACTACTACTACTACTACTACTACTACTACTACTACTACTACTACTACTACTACTACTACTACTACTACTACTACTATTAATACCACGATCACTACTGCCACTACGACTGCTGCTACTATCACTACCACAACTACTACCACTACCACTCCTACTACTACTACTACTACTACTACTACTACTACTACTACTACTACTACTACTACTACTACTACTACTACTACTACTACTACTACTTCTATTACTACTACTACTACTACCACTACTACTACTACTACTACTACTACTACTACTACTACTACTACTACTACTACTACTACTACTACTAGAATATTCTAGCATAGATCACGAACCAATGTGGTAAACAATTATGACTGGAAAGGTGACCATAACATTTTAGTGCTGCTGCAGATGACGTCCAGTGACAACTGGAAAGATCGAGGGAAAGAGAGGCAGAGGCAGACTGTCAGAATCTCGAATGTCTCCAACCGAGATGCAGGAACATTGTTACTCCCGCCAGGCGATTAGTCCCCAACCGGGATGCAGTAACATGGTTACGCCCGCCAGGCGAGTATTAGTTACCTGCCCGCTGGTTGCTGGCTGACGCGATAGCCAGCGGTCAGGCAAGGACAAAGCAAGACGCACGCAGTCCTCGTGAAGCCAATCCACAGAGGGCAAGTGCTTTGCGAGAAACAGACAGACAGCTTGGGTACTAGGACCAGACAGGACGTGTGGGTAGAGAAAGGCTTTGTGTAGTTCTGTGCCCGAAAGTCGAGTGCTTGTACATCTTGTGAGATAGACTGTAAAGCTGTGGGTTGTCTGTAAGTGTATTGATGTATTGTATATGTATTGTAATGATCATCACATGCCAAACTAGATCGTATTGCATGTGACTTGTAAATAAATCCATTGAACTTCGTGTCGTTGTGTCTCAAGTCCAATCATGTTGTACTTGTACTTGTCTCACATGTGTTAGGTATAACGAGCCAGGTTTAAGACCCTGACATGTGTGAACGTGGGGGCTCGTCCGACTTTAAATTAATTAAGATTTGAACCTAGATTTGTGAACGTGAGGACTTTTGTCCAGCTTTAGTGTACATTTAAATGTAATCGTAAAGGCTCATCCTCATATATAGTATTACATTTGTTTGAATATGGAGGCTAGATGTGAACGTAAAGTACATACATTTGTTTGATCCTGTAAACGTGTAAAACTGTAAAGTTAACTGGTGATGAGTTAACTAAGTGGAGTGAAAGAAAATACTCTGAACACCTCCTAGTACAGGAAAAAGCTAACGAACGCGAGGAAAGAGCGGCTGAAAGAGCTGCCAAGCAAGCAGAAGTAGAATTGTCTGCAAAAACAAAACAGGCAGAGTTAGATAATGAATTGAGGAAGGCTGAAATCTCAGCTCAGAGTAAAAGAGAAGAGCTTGAGTTACAACTAAAAATTAAACAACTTGAAACTGAGACTGCCATAAACAAAGAGTCGAAGAAAGCTGAAAGACTGGAGAAAGAAAACCAGTACAAAAAGTATCAAGGTATTGTAAGAAATTATACCTCAGGTGACTGCATTGCAGCCTTCACCCAGAATTTTGAAACCTTAATGGACCATTACCAGATCCCAGTTTCTGAATGGAACATTATTTACATGAGGAGTTTGTCAGGGGAGCCTCTGAAAGTCATAGAGACTATCCCCAAAGACCTCAGAAAAGATTACCATTATCTAAAATCAAAGATTATGGCACATTTTATGCTAGATGAGGCAGGTTACAGAGAACAATTCAGCAAGTTGAGTCCAAAACCGACTCAAACGTTCTCTGACTACCTCTCATTAGTCCGAGACATATTTGCAAAATGGACTTCAGCAGCCAAAATAAATAAAGATTATCAAAAATTAGAAGATCTCATCATCAGGGATAAAGTCATCTCATCCCTTCCATCAACATTTTCAAAATTTTTGCAAGAGAATGAATGTACGAGTGTAGATCAGATTGAGACACGTGGTTCGGCTTACTCCATCCATCATGTGCCATGCCGGTAAGCGTGGGCGGTCATGTTCTGCCATCTCACTCGATCAACAGAGTCGTGGATCAGTTCCGTGTTTTTGTCTCGACCATGCCACAAGGCCAAGCCATCCAGATACTTGTTTCTAGGTCTTCCCCTTGGTCTGTTCCCCTCGATCTTACCAGTTGTCACCAAGTTCTCCAAATCATTTCTTCTCATAACATGCCCAAAAAATTGTGACTGTCTACGTCTAATGTCTCTGATCAGTTTACGATCTTCATTTGTTTCTTGAAGGACTTGTTCATTGGTCTTTCTGGCTGTCCATGGTATTCTTTGCATTTTCCTCAGAAACCACATTTCTACAGCCATCAGATGTTTCTCAGCCTGGCTGCTCATTGTCCAAGCTTCACATCCATATAAAAGTACAGGTTCTATGTAGCATCTCAACACTCTTTTTCTCGTTTCAATTGACATCTTTTTATTGGTCAGTATGTTTTTCATCTTGCTAAAGGCTACTTTTGCCATGGCGATTCTTGTTCTAATCTCTTCAAGGCATCTCCCATCAGATGTTATTACTGTTCCGAGGTAATTGTACCTATTCACTTGTTGAAGAATATTCCCATTTACTTGTATATTACACTGTGGTATTTCGTTCTTCTTAGTGACGACCATAATCTGTGTCTTTTTACAATTTAATTCTAACCCTTGTTGTTCACTGTGTGTAACAACCGCATCTACTAAATTTTGCAGGTCCTGTTCATTGTCTGCAATCAAGACTGTATCATCTGCATATCTAATGTTATTGATGCATCGTCCCCCAATGTTGATTCCTTCCATATTTTCAATATTTCTGAAAATATTTTCACTGTACAGGGAAAACAGATCTGGAGACATTACACATCCCTGTCTCACACCTCTCTTAATAGGCTGATATTGGCTTACTTCATTATCAACTCTTATGGCAGCTTGTTGTTTCCAATATATGTTTTTTACAAGTCTAAGGTCTTTCCCATCAATTTGTAGATCTTCAAGCATCCTTATCATGTTGACATGTCTCACTTTATCAAAAGCCTTTGTGTAGTCAATGAAGCAAAGGTGTAGATCTTTGTTTACTTCTATAGAACGTTCGATTACGGTTCTCAGTATATACACAGCATTTACTGTACCCTTGCCTACTACAAACCCACATTGTTCTTCTCCTATTTCAGGTTGTATTTTCCTCCTAACTCTTTGCATGATAATTCTTAGCAAAATCTTCGTGATGTGACTCATTATACTAATTGTTCGATGTTGATCACATTCCAAGGCTCCTGATTTCTTTGGGATTGCAATAAATACAGAATTACATAACTCATGAGGTATGTTTCCAGTATCATATATTGTATTAAGCAGACTGGTAACTTTATCTATTCCATATTCTTCTAAAGCATTAATCATTTCTGTTGTGACGCTGTCTGGACCGGGGGTTTTGCCAGATTTCATATGACAAAACCCCCGGTCCAGACAGCGTCACAACAGAAATGATTAATGCTTTAGAAGAATATGGAATAGATAAAGTTACCAGTCTGCTTAATACAATATATGATACTGGAAACATACCTCATGAGTTATGTAATTCTGTATTTATTGCAATCCCAAAGAAATCAGGAGCCTTGGAATGTGATCAACATCGAACAATTAGTATAATGAGTCACATCACGAAGATTTTGCTAAGAATTATCATGCAAAGAGTTAGGAGGAAAATACAACCTGAAATAGGAGAAGAACAATGTGGGTTTGTAGTAGGCAAGGGTACAGTAAATGCTGTGTATATACTGAGAACCGTAATCGAACGTTCTATAGAAGTAAACAAAGATCTACACCTTTGCTTCATTGACTACACAAAGGCTTTTGATAAAGTGAGACATGTCAACATGATAAGGATGCTTGAAGATCTACAAATTGATGGGAAAGACCTTAGACTTGTAAAAAACATATATTGGAAACAACAAGCTGCCATAAGAGTTGATAATGAAGTAAGCCAATATCAGCCTATTAAGAGAGGTGTGAGACAGGGATGTGTAATGTCTCCAGATCTGTTTTCCCTGTACAGTGAAAATATTTTCAGAAATACTATACAGCCAATAAACATTGTTTTGCTAGTGAAGCTACTGATACAAACTTTGATGCATCGGCTAACTATGAAAAACCTCGATCAGAACCCTATAATAGGCAAAAACCATATAAGCCCACTTCTGAGAAATACAATCATTGTAGATATTGTAACTTTTCACACCACCAAGGTGAGATGTGTGACAAGAACCCAGCATATCTTACATATCTACAGAACATCATAAATAGCCAAGATAAGGAACGTAAATCCTTCAAAAATGCACGTAAATGTTTCCTCTGTAAGGCGTACGGGCATTGGCGTCATGCTTGTAAAGGAAGGCAAATGACCAAGAAAGCAAATGCCGCCTTATTTGATAGTTCATCATCAGATGAAGAACAATCAGAGAAACACCCTGTGAACTCAGCACAGGCTTTTGACATGTTTAACGCAAATAAATGTACTGTTTGTAATACCCTTTATGAAGATGGCATTTTGACATGCGGCCACTCCATTCCTATTGCCAATGAAGAAGCTAATTTGGTAATAGATTCCAAAGGCAGAATAAACATCCACCAGTGATATGTGAATGGCAAGCCTGCTACAGTCCTTCGGGACACCGGAAGTTCACTTATTGGACTAAAGAGAAAGTTCATAATGCCTACAGACTATACAGGCAGGCACGTAATATGCAGAACATTCTCTGGAAATATTGAAAAGTACCCATTAGCATAGGCATATATTCAGACACCTTTCCTCACTGGGAAAGTAAAATGCGCAGCATTAACTAACCCTGTGTGTGATATTATCATTGAAAATTTACCAGAGGTGAATGATATGCCTCATGATATAACATCTGTTTGCATTGATGAGAACATAACATCATCACCATCACATATCATCATTGATAATGTTGTACCACCAAATGAATGTATGGTAGCTAATGTAGCACTACGATCTCATGAAACCATTGATCAAACTGTTTCATCACCATCTGATATCATTAAATGTGTGAACGCAGTAACCAGATCTACTGCTAGAGTGCAAGATGAAATTAACCAAACTGAGGCTATAGAAATGCTTAGCCCAGTGGTACTACATCCTAAAACCATGAAGGAGACTTTTGTAACAGCCCAAAAGGCTGATCCTTCATTGTCTAAATATTTTAATCTGATCGGCCAAAAGCCAAAGGTAACCAAAAATGCAAGATGGCATTTTGCTTTGAAAAATTGCATCCTCACCAGGTACTATACCAGAGGTGACAGCACAACAGAGCAAACTGTTTTGCCGATGGAATACCGTAAGCAAGCCTTACATCTTGCCCATGATATACTTCTTGCAGGGCATATGGCATACTCTAAGACCAGATCAAGATTACTAACACAGTTTTATTGGCCCAAATTCTGCAATGACATTAAGCAATATTGCAGAAGTTGTGACATCTGCCAAAAACTAGTGAAGAAAAGTAAACACCCACAGGCAAAATTACAGATTACTGACTTAGCCAGTCGACCTTTTGAGAAAATATCTGTCGACATAGTGGGCCCTCTTAATCAGATAACAACCAGAGGGAATAAATATATTATTACCATCATTGATTTATGTAGCCGCTGGCCTGAAGCGATTCCGTTAAAGAACATAACTGCCAATGATATAATGGAAGTTTTCTTCCATATATTTTCACGGATAGGATTTCCAGATACTATCCTATCAGATAGGGGAAGTCAGTTCATTGCCACATCTACTCAAGCTTTCACCAAAATGTTAGGGGTGAAACAATGTTTCAATTCTCCATATCACCCTCACTCAACTGGAATCATAGAAAAGTTTAACGGTGATTTAAAGCATATGCTTGCTAAAGTCACGCAAGAACATCCCAACAACTGGGACATATATTTGCCTGCTATACTTTTTGCTTATCGCGAAGTGCCACATTCTAGTACTGGATTCTCTCCTTTTGAACTTATCTATGGTGCCAAACCACGTGGCCCATTGAGTATCTATCATCAAATGTTAACTGAAGCCACTCCTTTACTTAAACCCATATCATCATACGTATACGTTACATCATTGCGTGAAAGAATCATTAAATCTTGTACAATTGCAAAAGAAGCACTAAAATTATCTGGTGCTACATATAGACAATATGCAGACAAAGGTAACAGGACAATAACGTTGACACCTGGACAGGACGTACTTCTTCTCTTACCTAGTGACCGACACTTATTGACTGAGTCTTGGCAAGGACCATTTAAAGTAATAAGACAGATTTCAGATGTAGACTATGAGATTCAAATAAAAGACAAACATAAAATATTCCACATCAATATGCTAAGACCATACTACAACAGAGACAACAAACAGGACGATACAACAGCTTGTACAGTGATAATAGACCATGAAGATGACGAAGATAGTGACGAAATTCCAACACCTGCATTAGACACGACAAACTGCTTGAAAGAAATCAAAATAAACCCAAACTTAACTCAAGCAGAAACAGACAGCTGCAAACATCTCATACAACAGTACAACACCATCTTCTCCAACAACCCAGGACAAACAGAATTAGTACAACATCACATCACGCTCACTTCAAACACACCCATAAAATGCAGACCTTACACCATTCCATTGCATTACAAAGAAAACTTACATCAGGAAATCATTAGCTTAGAGAAAATCAACATCATTAGACGATCTCAATCACATTTTTCATCTCCAATGGTCATGGTACGCAAAAAGAACAACACGATAAGACTCTGTGTCGACTATAGAAAATTAAATAAAATAACACTTCTAGATCTGGAGCCAATGACCAACTGCGAAGATCTACTGACAGAACTGACAGACTCTAGATTCTTTACGAAGTTAGATATGACGAAAGGTTACTGGCAGATAACGGTAGACGAACAGAGCAGACACCTGACAGCATTTGCCACACCTTGGGGACTGTACGAATGGTGCAAACTTCCATTTGGGCTTGTCAATGCCCCAGCGACATTCGTACGTATGACACGACTTTTACTAGTGGACATACCAAACATTATCTGTTACATGGACGACATTTGTATTCACACAAAGACAATGACAGACCACATAAAGACATTACAGCAGATATTTGAACGGATCAGACAGCACGGACTGACGGTAAAGCCTACAAAAGTAGACATAGCCTATCAGGAAATCTCCTTCTTGGGGTACAAAATATCTAATGGCCTTGTCACGACAGACGATAACATCGTGTCCAAAATACTGAAACTCTCACTTCCGACTACGAAAAAGCAAGTCAGAAGTGTGTTAGGACTATTAAATTATTATAGGCAGTTCATACCTGATTTTGCTGAACTGACTGAAAAATTTACTAGCCTACTAACGAAAGACCAACCTGAAAATATTGTAAACAATGAATGCCTAAAATTTGCATTCCAGAAAGTGTTATCTTATTTTTCTGAGAATAGTTTAAAGAATCCCATTCTCAAATTGCCAAATTTACTTATTCCTTTCAGATTACGCACAGACGCGAGCTCCGTGGCGATTGGGGCAGTTCTGTTACAGGAACATGATAACATTCTACATCCTGTATACTACGTCTCTAGAAAATTGAAACTAAGAGAACGTGCTTGGTCGACACCACAGTTGGAAGCCCTTGCTCTAGTGGTGGGTATAACAAAATTGTCCAGATTCCTCCTGGGACGTCATTTTATTGTAGAGTCCGACAATAGCCCATTAAAATTTATTACTACAGGAGTACCTACCAACCAAATGATAGCGCGCTGGTCTCTTAAGCTTCAAGATTACAGCTTTGAAGTTCGACATATCGCAGGCAGAACCAACACGATTGCCGATCTTTTGTCCCGTTGTCCGACCGACCCAGTAAGCACTAATGTCTGAGTGCAGTGTGTTAAATACACTCAGACCAACACAGCCATCAGTGACATTTTTTCCACGAAAGCTGTGTATGTCTACTATGTGATGTGATAGGGTTCATTCCCACTATATATAGTTTTCTTATTTTATTATTACTGTAGTAAGTGTCTTGAATAATTGTGTAGCGTGTGGTAGAAAGCGAACAATATTAATTGTATAAATATTACGAAACAAGAACAGTGCCACATTCGCTCTAAACTTACCTCAAGCGAACTATCCAATTTATCAGTGGTATCTGCGAGTGGAACATATCCAGTGATATTTTAATCCATGTATGAAAGAGTGAACTGAACTTTGACATTTACACCACTGCAGTCAATCGAAATCCAGAAGTTTTCCAGCGAAACAACGAACACATGAACTATCAGAACAGTTACATTCCGAATTGCTACATCAGACCGGAACAAGTGTGTTATAGAATTTTCAACATCAGCTGTTCGTGTGTACTTCCGGATAATTTATAAATTTAGACCAAAATTAGCAGACGACAAACAAAACCTTAAAAATTTATGACGCTTCTAAAATATTTATGAATCATCAATTTCGAATACATGAATTGTGTATTAATATTTTTTCAATTAGTGTAATCTTAGAATCATATCTTGATTAACTTATTCATACTATCGACATTTTTTCGCTAGTATGGAAAAACATCAAGCTATGACGCTGAGAAATAGAAGAATAATTGTAATATATTAGATTTGATAGTTTTTGAACTTATGTCCCTTTCATTTAATTGTTATTACATTATTACACCAAGGGCGGTAAATTGAAATGTATTTGAATATGTGTTGTATATAAATAGCCATGGTGTTGCCAGATTGTTAACACTCCAAGAAGTCATCAACTGGGCATGGTATAGGGTTACCGACGTTGTAGACCGACGGAAGAGCTCCCGGCCAAATGAGGTCAGAGCTCGAGCGTTGAATACGGCTTATATAAAGGCGTATTACAGTCTTACCCGATGTTTTTTGTTACAAAAAGCATATTATTACTTTTGTTTAAGAGGTTGCGAGGTAGTTGCTTTGAAAGCTGGTGCTACCGATCTGACTGGGTCAATATTGCAACTCAGGTGATCATCCATCGAGAGGATGAAACTTGGAAAGTGGTAAAAATTGAACACCACATGTCTTAAAATACAACTTGCATTTCTTATGTATTTCTATGCCAATATATGTATTCTTATGTATTTCTATACCAATGTATATAACAACAGAAAGGTCGATTCTGACATGGTTAAAATATTAACCCGGTATGTATATAGAGAGTATACGTGAAAGATGAGATCTTTCATGAAGAAGCCCCGGGGGAGCGTGTCAGAATCTCGAATGTCTCCAACCGAGATGCAGGAACATCGTTACGCCCGCCAGGCGAATAGTCCCCAACCGGGATGCAGTAACATCGTTACGCCCGCCAGGCGAGTATTAGTTACCTGCCCGCTGGTTGCTGGCTGACGCGATAGCCAGCGGTCAGGCAAGGACAAAGCAAGACGCACGCAGTCCTCGTGAAGCCAATCCACAGAGGGCAAGCGCTTTGCGAGAAACAGACAGACAGCTTGGGTACTCGGACCAGACAGGACGTGTGGGTAGAGAAAGGCTTTGTGTAGTTCTGTGCCCGAAAGTCGAGTGCTTGTACATCTTGTGAGATAGACTGTAAAGCTGTGGGTTGTCTGTAAGTGTATTGATGTATTGTATATGTATTGTAATGATCATCACATGCCAAACTAGATCGTATTGCATGTGACTTGTAAATAAATCCATTGAACTTCGTGTCGTTGTGTCTCAAGTCCAATCATGTTGTACTTGTACTTGTCTCACATGTGTTAGGTATAACGAGCCAGGTTTAAGACCCTGACACAGACCACGAGAAATGATGCTGGATGGATTGCGACGGTTGCATGGAAGAATATCAACGGCAGAGTTGATCCAGAAAACCAAAGATCGAGATCTGTGGAGAGTCACGAACGCCTACGCCAGTCGGCACGGCACTTGATGATGAGGTCACGAATAGAACGGTAACCTTGGGGTCTTCACTGGTCCTCGAGAGTTTGACTCGAAAGTCGCCCCTGTGTGACATGTCCTCTCCCTCCCCCCTCTCTCTCTCTCACACACACACACACACTCACTAACTCCCTTACTCTCTCTGTCTCCCTATCTCACTCTCTCCCTGTCTCACTCTCTTACTCTCGTTCTCTCTCTTACTGTCTGTCACTCTCTCTCTCTCTTTCTCTCTCTTTCTCTCTTTCTCTCTCTTTCTCTCTCTTTCTCTCTCTCTCTCTCTCTCTCTTACTGTCTGTCACTCTCTCTCTCTCTCTCTCTCTCTCTTTCTCTCTTTCTCTCTCTTTCTCTCTCTCTCTCTCTCTCTCTCTCTCTCTATTTGTCCCTCGAAGTCTGGGCAACCTCTTGTAGGACATGCCTTAGGATTGCTTTGGTGCTCCATAGTTGCAAGTACCCGTCAGTGAGACTCCCTAGGGTGCTCCACATTTGCAAATAGCAGTTAGTGAGATCTCTAGGGTGCTCTACAGGGTCAATTACCCGTCAGTGAGACCCCCTATGGTGCTCCACATTGGCAAGTAGCAGTCAGTGAGACCCCTAGGGTGCTCCACATTTGCAAATAGCAGTCAGTGAGATCTCTAGGGTGCTCTACAGGGTCAATTACCCGTCAGTGAGACCCCCTATGGTGCTCCACATTGGCAAGTAGCAGTCAGTGAGACCCCTAGGGTGCTCCACATTTGCAAATAGCAGTCAGTGAGATCTCTAGGGTGCTCTACAGGGTCAATTACCCGTCAGTGAGACCCCCTATGGTGTTCCACATTGGCAAGTAGCAGTCAGTGAGACCCCTAGGGTGCTCCACATTTGCAAATAGCAGTTAGTGAGATCTCTAGGGTGCTCTACAGGGTCAATTACCCGTCAGTGAGACCCCCTATGGTGCTCCACATTGGCAAGTAGCAGTCAGTGAGACCCCTAGGGTGCTCCACATTTGCAAATAGCAGTTAGTGAGATCTCTAGGGTGCTCTACAGGGTCAATTACCCGTCAGTGAGACCCCCTATGGTGCTCCACATTGGCAAGTAGCAGTCAGTGAGACCCCTAGGGTGCTCCACATTTGCAGGTAACAGTCAGTGAGACCCTTAGGGTGCTTCACATTTGCAAGTAGCAGTCAGTGAGACACTTGGGTGTTCCACATTTGCAAGTAGCAGTCAGTGAGACCCCTAGGGTGTTCCACATTTGCAAGTAGCAGTCAGTGAGACCCCTTCGGTCGAGCTATGCAGAAGATATCACCGCTGGCCTCAGAACTGTCCATTATGTCACTTTCCAGCGCTGCATTGAATATTCTCTTCGTCTCCTGACCAAGGAGTTCCTATAAGTTGTCACATGATGTTATATGAACACAACCTTATGGGACTAATGATTCATGTACTTATTGGTTTGTTTCGAGAAGTTATCATATTCATATCTACCTCCGGGCCTTAGGTTTCCTACCTCAAACTGTCCTCTGACACATACCGAACAAACTGAGAAGTGTCATTCCAATCCCCGCCTTGATGAAAAGGAAATTCCCAGCTGTACCACCACCCGGTAAAGGACAGCTCATGCGGCTAACTCACCTCTTAGGCCCACAAATCAATCCCTGGGACCACGAATCCATCTTTATAAATGCAACAAGGTGCTCTACTTTGGATATCTAGTCAGAATGATACACGGTATGGTATTGCCTATGCTAGCATTACTAACGGTGGCGGGCAACAAAACCAGGTGCAGGGGGGGGGGGGTGAGTAATGAGAGGCTACAACATAATCTCCCTAGATTACGGCTATGGGGTTGGCATTATTAATGAGAAAGGAACATAACAGACAAATAATGAAATACACAGGTAGCTTCCACGCCAGCCCCTAGGCTGAAAAAAAGGTTGGCGAATGATGAACAGAACATCATATCAAACAGATAAATAAAAGTATGTTACAAACGCACCTGAACAATAACAATAACAAATGCTGTAAGGTGTAAACAATTGATACGAACATTTATGTGAATACAACAATAACATGGATGTGAAGTTAATGACGCGAATATATGTAAACACAATAACAAATATTGTAAATTTATCGTCAATAATATATGTGAATGCAACAACAATAACAAGTATTGTACAGTTAACGAGAGCAATATATGTGAATACAACAAACACGTATTTGTAAAGTCAGAGACACCAATGTGGAAACGAAGTTAAGATTACGCAACAACTATGTAGTCAGTCTACTTGGTAAGATGAAAATGTCTTGCAATCTAAACAAACACAGCGCAATATTCTCATACGATAATACCTTCCACCACTTGCAATATACACTCAGAATTTATTCACGAAAACAAAACATTTAAGATTTTCATTTGAAGCCTTCTCATATACGATTAATAAGTACAGTAAAGCGGTATCAGTGTGTGTAATAAAATATACACGTATTGTATATAGAACATGACAATAACAGTAGAAAAAATGGAAATAGAGAGATGGTGAACATAATACTAACCTGAATGCGCTAGGGTACTTACCTTAGAGAATATTGTAGGTGACCCTGGAGGTAGCAGACTGCCCTGGACTCTGCCCTCAAGATGAAGTGCAGGAGAGTGTAGAGACAATCTAAAGGCGTATCCGTTGTTGCTCAACGGCCCAGGCGAGTGGTTAGGTGCGTCGCTGCGATGAATGGATGAGTTCTGCAAGAATACGGACAGTAAGACACTTTTGACAACCCTGTCTTCGCATGTTTTTTGGTAGAATGTGTAGGTAATCGTTCCAAATATTTCCAGATATAATAAGGAAAGAAAACAAACAAAATTTATAAGTCCATACTCTTACCTCTGCGCGAACACAGTTGCAAGACATGGAGAACGTTGCGGCGACAAGCTTTTATTAGAAAATAAACAAAAATAATAAATAATAACATCGACGTAAGAGACACTGATAAACTGATAAAATGACAGCTAAACATGTGTCGTAGGAGTGTCCATAATACATAGAACAGAAAACAGTATTGTAAATGACGACAAATTCTATGGAGGTGTCAACAAGCAAAAAATTATTGCTGCTTTCTTTGCAATACTTCATTGAAGAAGAAGAAGAAGAAGAAGAAGAAGAAGAAGAAGAAGAAGAAGAAGAAGAAGAAGAAGAAGAAGAAGAAGAAGAAGAAGAAGAAGAAGAAGAAGAAGAAGAAGAAGAAGAAGAAGAAGAAGGAAGAGGAGGAGGAGGAGGAGGAGGAGGAGGAGGAGGAGGAGGAGGAGGAGGAGGAGGAGGAGGAGGAGGAGGAGGAGGAGAACAACAACAACAACATCGTTGACTTTCCCACTGTTATGAGTGTGACATTACAGAAATAAAAGGTAGATTACTGAACTTAAAGTTGTGCAGAAAATCACAAGCAGTCAATATATGAGCAGATAAGATTGTTGAGAATGCCTGCCGTGGGCAGAGAAGATTGTTAGAGATGCTTGTCTTGGGCAGAGAAGATCGTTGAGAATGCCTATTCTGGGCAGAGAAGAGTGTTGAGAATGTCTGTTCTGTGCAGAGAAGAGTGTTGAGAATGCCTCTTCTGGGCAGAGGAGATTGTTGAGAATGCCTATTCTGGGCAGAGAAGAGTGTTGATAATGCCTGTTCTGGGCAGAGAAGAGTGTTGAGAATGCCTTTTCTGGGCAGAGAAGAGTGTTGAGAATTCCTGTTCTGGCAGAGAAGATTTTTGAGAATTCCTGCCCTGGGCAGAGAAGAATGTTGACAATAGTGAGGGTTTAGAAAACTTTTGACAATATTAAAGGCAGGCAAGAATGGTGACAACATTCTGAGAGAAGAAGAATGTTGACAAATCCATTTGCTGAGACGAATGCTGACTTTATTGTGGAAAGCGAAAAAAAGCTGGCAATATTGTGGACAGCGAAAAATGCTGGGAATATTGTATGCAGTGAAAAATTCTGGCAATATTGTATGCAGTGAAAAATGCTGGCAATATTGTATACAGTGAAAAATGCTGGCAATATTGTATACAGTGAAAAATGCTAGCAATATTGTATACAGTGAAAAATGCTAGCAATATTGTATACAGTGAAAAATGCTGGCAATATTGTATACAGTGAAAAATGCTAGCAATATTGTATACAGTGAAAAATGCTAGCAATATTGTGGACAGAGAGTAGAATGCAGACAATATTATGATTTGAGAAGAAGACAAACGCTGAAGTACTGGCAATTACGTTATTACATCGCTGATGAAAACCTACCAGAAAAAATTTAATGTGAAGGACATATCAACATAGATAAAGGTACCAGACTGCTGAATTCAATAAATGATACTGGAAATATACCTCATGAATTATGTACTGTATTTATTGCAATCCCAATGAAATCAGGAGCATGGGAATGTAATCAACATCGAACAATTAGTATAATGAGTCCGCAGAAGTCGGATGTGTCGGCCTAACGGCGCAAGATCGCAGCTCAGCTGTAAACAGGCACAACGCAGTCACGTCCGAAAAAAAAATCCGGATGAACGCAGAAGAAGAAGAAGAAGAAGAAGAAGAAGAAGAAGAAGAAGAAGAAGAAGTATAATGAGTCACATCAGGAAGATTTTACTAAGAATTATCAGAATTATATTCTGAATTATCATTTTGCGTGATAATTCTTATCACGCAAAGAATTAGGAAGAAAATACAACCTGAAATAGGAGAAGACCAATGTGGGTTTGTAGAAGGCAAGGGTACAGTAAATGCTGTGTATATACTGAGAACAGTAATTGAACGTTCTATACAAGAAAACAAAGATCTACACCTTTGCTTCATTGACTACACAAAGTCTTTCGATGAAGTGAGACATGCTGACATGATAAGGATACTTGGAGATCTAAAAATTGATGGAAAAGACCTTAGACTTGTAAAAACATATATTGGAAACAATAAGCTTTCATCAGAATTGATAATGAAGTAGCTCAATACCAGCCTATTACGAGAGGTGTGAAACTGGGATGTGTAATATCTCCAAATATTTTTTCCCTGTACAATGAATATATTTTCAGAAATATAGAAGATATGGAAGGAATCAACATTGGGGGACGATGCATCAATAACATTAGATATGCAGATGATACAGTCTTGATTGCAGACAATGAACAGGACCTGCAACATTTAGTAGATGCGGTTGTTGCACACAGTGAACAACTAGGGTTAGAATCGAATTGTAAGAAAACACAGATTATGGTCGCCACTGGGAAGAAGGAAATACCAATATGTAATATACAAGTAAATGGGCATATTTTTAAACAAGTGAATCGGTACAGTTATGTCAAAACAGTCATAACATCAGATGGGAGATGCCTTGAAGAAATGAGAGCATGAATTGCCATTGCGAAGGTAGCCTTTTGCAAGATGAAAAACATACTGACCAATAAAAAGATATCAATTGAAACGAGAAAACGAGTGTTGAAGTGCTATATAGAACCTTCACTTTTGTATGGATGTGAAGCGTGAATAATGAGCAGAAAAGCTGAAAAACATCTGATGGCTGTGGAAATGTGGTTTCTAAGGAAAATGCAAAGAATACCATGGACAGACAGAAAAACCAATGAACAAGTCCTTCAAGAAATAAATGAAGATCGTAAACTGATTAGAGAAATTAGACGTAGACAGTCACAATATTTTGGGCGTGTTATGAGAAGAAATGATTTGGAGAACTTGGTGACAACTGGAAAGATCGAAGGGAAGAGACCAAGAGGAAGACGGAAAAGTGAATACCTGGATGACTTGGCCACGTGGCATGGTCGAGACATAAACATGGAGCTGATCCACGGCTCCGGTGATCGAGTGAGATAGCAAAACATGACCGCCCACGCTTATCGGCATGGTACATGATGGATGGATGGATATCAACATTCAAGGTGGACTGGGACAATTAGTTTTTTTTTCCTTCTTCAAACAAAACACTAAGCAAGAGACATAAGCTCATCATCATCATCATCATCATCATCATCATCATCATCATCATCATCATCTTCATCATCATCATCATGTGCCCTATCAACAAGCGCAGACGTTAAAGCATCTGCACAGACGTCGGTCCCAGGTGTGCCGGATCAATTCTGTTGACGCTCCTACATGACACTGTCGCAGTCCACCGAGCATAATATCTCATGGCCTGTCCCTGGCTCTTCCATTATTCATCTTGCCGATGGTCACTATGTTTTCTAACGCTCGCTTCTCGTGATATTATTACAGAACACTGTATGTCTCCTACATCTATTTGTATATAATCTTCTTCTTCTTCTTCTTTTTCTTCTTCTTCTTCTTCTTCAGCATTCCGAGCCATTGAGGTTCTTTACTGCAGATACAAGCCGTCTCCATTCGTCTCTCTAGTGGACCGTCTCTTGCCAGTCGCTGATTCCAAGTGCTTGTAGGTCTGTATGTATATTATCTCTCCACCGTCTTCTTGGTCTACCTGGGGGTCTACGGTCATTTATTTCTTAAGTGTAAGAGAGTTTTGTTTCCCTATTATTTTCCATTCTTTCTATATGCCCCAGCCATTGCAGTCTATTAGCCTTCGTGATACCAGTGATTAGCGGAGACTTAAACAGATCATAAATGTCTTTGTTGCATATTCTTTTCCACTCTCCACTTTGTGTATCCCTAATGGGCCCAAAGATGCGTCTTAAGACTTTTTTCTCAAAGGTTTGTAACAAGGCTTCGTCTCCTTTAGTTGTACTCCAGGTTTCAGAGCCATACAGCGCAACTGGTCTAATCAGTGTTTTGTATATTGTGATCTTGGTGTTAAGAGATAGCGCATTTGATTTTAGCAGATGTTGTAGTGCATAGTATATCTTATTTCCAGAGTTTATTCTAGCTTGTATTTCTTCCCTTGTTATGTTGGAGCAGTTGAAGATTGTACCCAGGTATTTGTATATTTCCGTTCTTTTAATAGTCATATTATCTATTTGTATGTGGCCATATTTTAAGCCGTTCCTTCTCTTGAAATTACCATATATTCTGTTTTATCTTGGTTGATAACCAGCCCCATTTGTTGAGCTTTTTCCTTTAAGTGAGTCAATATTTCCAATGTTTTTTGTTCATTTTACCCTATAATATCTATATCATCTGCATAACCAAGCAGTTTGGATATTCCTCCAATAGCACATTCCTCCTTTACCTTCCTTACAACTTTCTCTAGAGCCAGATTGAAGAGTAGCGGCGATAGTGCATCACCCTGTTTCAAGCCAGATGTTATTTGGAAAGGGTCTGATTTCCTGCCTTTATATATTACTATATTATGAGTATCTTCCATGCATAGTCTGATCATGTTGATTAACTTCCTTGGTATTCCAAATTCCTGCATAGCATTCCATAGACTATTCCTATGGACACTATCATAAGCCTTTTGAAAATCCACAAAAATGTTATGGAGATCTATTTTATATTCTTATATTCCTATATACTATTATCATATTCTCTGCTATTTGTCGTAAGATAAATATCTGATCTATTGTTGATCTGTTTTGTCTAAAACCCGCCTGGCAGTGTCCTAATATGTCTTATGAATATGGTTTTAGTCTATTTAGTAATACCGCGGATAGTATCTTATAGCTTATGGACAGGAGTGATATTCCTCTATAATTTTCACATTGGAACTTGTCTCCTTTCTTACAGATAGGTATCAATAATGACACTTTCCAGTCATGGGGTAATTCTTCTGTCTTCCAGATTTTTATTATTAGTTCGTATAGCTTTAGATGTAATGCATGGCCGCCTGTCTTTATAAATTCAGCAGCAATTCCATCAGTCCCAGTTGCCATATTGTTTTTAAGTCGTGTTATTACATAAAGGATTTCTTCAAATGCAGGTTCTTCAGTATGTGGTTCACACGTTAGAGCCGCTTCCTGTGGGAAAGTGTTACTTGGAGCTTCACAATTTAGTAATTCAACAAAGTTTTCTTTCCATGTGTTACACAATACATCATTGGTATTTATCATATTCCCATCTTTTGTCTTTTAAACCATATGTGTTGTGTTGGTGCGCTCGTTTAATTGACTTCAGTTATTTAAAAAAAAACTTTCTAGATTCGTTTTTCTGATGATTAGTTTCCATATCTTTGATTATATTGCTCATATATTCTCGCTTCTGCTGCCGAACTATTTTTGTAGCCTCTTTACGTTCTGTTCTATATTGCTCTTCATTTTGGATGTTGTTGATGTCATTTAACCACAACTGTCTGGCATTCTTTTTCCTAATGACTGCTTCTTCACATTTTTTATTGAACCATCTGTTCTTGCTATGCGTGGTTAACACACCGAGACATTCTTCTGCGGTAGTTTGAATTGTAATCTTGATGTTCAACCAAGTTTGGTCAACGCTTTCCTCAAACGGGTTTTGTAGAATTTCAAGCTTACATTTTATTTCATCTGCAAATTTCTTTTTGACTGTGCTTTCTTATAGTTTTTCTCTGAAATATGTTGGGTGTAACCTTTGTAGTTTAGCATGGAATGCTCTTTTAAGTTTTATTTTAAATTTTGCTCCAACGAGGAAGTGGTTGCTCCTCTATAACTTCTAACTTGTATGTTTGATGCATTTTTGTTGTTAATTAAAATGTGATCTATTTGATTATAGGTTATCTTGTCACATGATTTCCAAGTTTGTTTGTGTATATCCTTTCTTGGCAGTCTGGTACTGGTGATCTGCAGTCCTATGGCTTCTGCTAGGTTGATGACTCTCCATCCATTGTCATTTGAAGTTGTATTTAGGCCTTCCATACAGGCAACTTTTTTATAAGTTTGCTCTCTACCTATTTTTATCTTGAAGTCTCCCAGCACAATCAGGATGTTTGGGGGTTTCTTCTATGACATCTTCCAGATCATCATAAAAGTCTTCTTTAATATCATCTTCTTTCTCTTCAGAAGATGCATGTACATTAATCATCGTTATATTTTTTTCATTTACCTTTTATTCGTAATTTATTAATCCTGTAATTAACAGCTTTAAGGTTTAGAACGTTCCCCCATAACTCATTTTTATGACAAATCCTGTTCCTAATTCATGTTTATTTTGGGTGTTTCCTCCATATATTACAATCATTCCATTTTGCTCTAAAGTACCCTCTCCTGGCCACCTTATTTCTTGAATTGCTGTTATATCCATATGATATTTAACCAGCTCCCGGGTTAGTTCTTCGGCCGCTCCAACTCGATATAGTGTCCGTACATTCCTTGTTCCAAATCTCAAAAGTCCTTTAACGTTCCAAGGTCATTGTCCAATTAAGTCAGACCGAATTCGAGGCTTATTTATCTGTTTCGTAACAAAATAGTTTTTACAA
>OY992876.1:288745013-288844193 GCA_963921405.1 Cepaea hortensis
GCCGGAGGCCTTTACTTCCCCAGACATTTCCTGGACCTGTTTTAGGCTGGGTCGACCTCGGGGTCCAGGATAATTTTGTTTTAATTCGAATTGGATTCGATGAGAACTCGACCCATGCGAATTCTAGCAACTACGTTACTGCGGCTCTCATTCAATTATTATTCGGGTTTTCTTTCCTATATCTATTTGGAGAACCGGGATTTTTTCACGTGGACTTCTAGTAACAAAATTCCCACTGGTCTCAGGGTAGTGAGATCGGACCACCGTGTGTATTGTTATACACGTAAAAAATCCCTTTGGCAATTGCAAATTTAAAAAAAAAAAAGAGTAGCCCAACGGCGCTGCTCGGGTAAAATTTCGAGTTAAAAATCTACCCAAAGTATTTCAGCATCCTCTACGGAGTTAGTGCGCTGAGATTCTCTTGACTCAGGCTTGAGTTAGGAGTAGAATGGAGCACTTATGGGTTACACCCGTTTGCCGTGATGCTGATCCGTCGACTAAATTAAACCAAGTAAACATTTGAAGAACCGTACGCGACACGCGGGCTATAAATTGAAGCCCTTTGTGGTATCGGAATCTTTCTTTCAACCACAACTCAGTTTTAAGAACTATAAGTGACTTCCGGGCCTGAAATTAACTGACGCTCTTAAGTCAGGAGTCTTTCAACGGCCCGGGAAAGGGCTCAGTCGGTAAGCTGTCAACAGTGTCACGCCAGACACTCATTCACTTTCCTCTTACATTTCCATTGAGATATCCAGGGGGTTTGCCGTAGTTTTTGACCAGTATCTTGTGGGTGCGCCTGTGTTCCATTCTTTTTTCTTTCGCCCAACGTATTAGCCTCTGTCTGTTCTGTAATTCATTCTATGAAATCATTAGTAGGTGGGGGTTTCGAACCACTGCCTATCATTGTATTATCTATCTCTGTTTTGTCTGTCTCTGTATCATCTATTTGCCTCGATATTGTCTATTTATGAATCGTATATCTATGTATAGCCTATCGTCTATCTATTATAATCCATCTATGTATACCGTCTTTGTATATTCCATCCATATATCGTATATCTATGTATTGTCCATCTGTGCACAGTCTATCTATATATTGTTTATCGCTGTCGTATCTATCTCTGCATTGCATATCACTGTAATAGCGCTCACTGTATTGTCTAACTCTGTTTTATACATCTCTGTATTGTCTACCTTTGTATTGTCCATGTCTGTATTGTCTACCTCTGTATTGTCCAACTCTGTATTGTCTATCTCTGTATTGTCCATCTCTGTATTGTCCATCTCTGTATTGTCTATCTCTGAATTTTCCATCTCTGTATTATCCATCTCGGTATTGTCTATCTTTGTATTGTCCATCACTGTATTATCCATCTCGATATTGTCCATCTCTGTATTATCCATCTCGGTATTATACATCTCTGTATTGTCCATCTCGGTATTGTCCACCTCTGTATTATCCATCTCGGTATTGTCCATCTCTGTATTATCCATCTAGGTATTATACATCTCTGTATTGTCCATCTCTGTATTATCCATCTCTGTATTATCAATCTCGGTATTATACATCTCTGTATTGTCCATCTCTGTATTGTCCATCTCGGTATTATACATCTCTGAATTGTCCATCTCTGTATTGTCCATCTCTGTATTATCCATCTAGGTATTATCCATCTCGGTATTGTCCATCTCTGTATTATCCATCCCGGTATTATGCATCTCTGTATTGTCCATCTCTATATTATCCATCTCGGTATTATATATATCTGTATTGTCCATCTCTGTATTGTCCATCTCTGTATTATCCATCTCGGTATTGTCCATCTCTGTATTATCCATCTCGGTATTGTCCATCTCTGTATTATCCATCTCGGTATTGTCCATCCGTGTATAATCCATCTCGGTATTGTCTATCTCTGTATTATCCATCTCTGTATTGTCCATCTCTGGATTGTCTATCTCTGTATTATCCATCTCGGTATTGTCCATCTCTGTATTATCCATCTCGGTATTGTCCATCTCTGTATTATCCATCTCTGTATTATCCATCTCGGTATTGTCTATCTCTGTATTATCCATCTCGGTATTGTCCATCTCTGTATTATCCATCTCGGTATTGTCCATCTCTGTATTATCCATCTCGGTATTGTCCATCTCTGTATTATCCATCTCGGTATTGTCTATCTCTGTATTATCCATCTCGGTATTGTCCATCTCTGGATTGTCTGTCTCTGTATTGTTTACTTCTGCATTGCTAGTTTCTCTAGTGTCCATCTCTGCATTGTTCATTTGTACATTGCCCATCTGTTCATTGTCCATCTCTGTATTATCCATCTCGGTATTGTCTATCTCTGTATTATCCATCTCGGTATTGTCCATCTCTGTATTATCTATCTCGGTATTGTCCATCTCTGTATTATCCATCTCGGTATTGTCCATCTCTGTATTATCCATCTCGGTATTGTCTATCTCTGTATTATCCATCTCTATATTGTCCATCTCTTTATTGTCTATCTCTGTATTATCCATCTCTGTATTGTCCATCTCTGTATTGTCCATCTCTGTATTATCCATCTCGGTATTGTCCATCTCTGTATTATCCATCTCGGTATTGTCCATCTCTGTATTATCCATCTTGGTATTGTCTATCTCTGTATTATCCATCTCTGTATTGTCCATCTCTGTATTATCCATCTCGGTATTGTCCATCCCTGTATAATCCATCTCGGTATTGTCTATCTCTGTATTATCCATCTCTGTATTGTCCATCTCTGGATTGTCTATCTCTGTATTATCCATCTCGGTATTGTCCATCTCTGTATTATCCATCTCGGTATTGTCCATCTCTGTATTATCCATCTCTGTATTATCCATCTCGGTATTGTCTATCTCTGTATTATCCATCTCGGTATTGTCCATCTCTGTATTATCCATCTCGGTATTGTCCATCTCTGTATTATCCATCTCGGTATTGTCCATCTCTGTATTATCCATCTCGGTATTGTCTATCTCTGTATTATCCATCTCGGTATTGTCCATCTCTGGATTGTCTGTCTCTGTATTGTTTACTTCTGCATTGCTAGTTTCTCTAGTGTCCATCTCTGCATTGTTCATTTGTACATTGCCCATCTGTTCATTGTCCATCTCTGTATTGTCCATCTCTGTATTATCCATCTCGGTATTGTCTATCTCTGTATTATCCATCTCGGTATTGTCCATCTCTGTATTATCTATCTCGGTATTGTCCATCTCTGTATTATCCATCTCGGTATTGTCCATCTCTGTATTATCCATCTCGGTATTGTCTATCTCTGTATTATCCATCTCTATATTGTCCATCTCTTTATTGTCTATCTCTGTATTATCCATCTCTGTATTGTCCATCTCTGTATTGTCCATCTCTGTATTATCCATCTCGGTATTGTCCATCTCTGTATTATCCATCTCGGTATTGTCCATCTCTGTATTATCCATCTTGGTATTGTCTATCTCTGTATTATCCATCTCTGTATTGTCCATCTCTGGATTGTCTGTCTCTGTATTGTTTACTTCTGCATTGCTAGTTTCTGTAGTGTCCATCTCTGCATTGTTCATTTGTACATTGCCCATCTGTTCATTGTCCATCTCTGCATTGTTCATTTGTACATTGCCCATCTGTTCATTGTCCATCTCTGCATTGTCCATCTCTGTATTGTTCATTTGTACATTGCCTATCTGTGGCATGATGTCTTCAGACGTTCGCATCCCCAGTCCATTTACATTTCTCAATACTCAGTAGTTAACCACGTAAGCCGTCGTGATACCCTAACTAAAAATAGAATCGTAGATTCTAGATCGAGAGAGGGTAGATGAATGGTGGGGTCTCAATTTGATTGGGTAACCCTTGGGCTGGTAACGCTCCCTAATACATAATTAGCCCGCCAGTCGAAGCCTTGATTCCATCCCGTAAGGACGTGTTCAAGATGCAGTGGTAAAATTTGCCCAAAAGCATTCTTTAAGATGTGGTCATCTGCACATCAGAGAATGAGGAGGATGGGGGAGGCCTTTCAATTACCAGGACAACTCCAGGAAAGTCCTGAGCTCTAGCTTCAACTCCAGCTGAAAAGTCAGACTCCAAAAAGACCAAAATGAACAACAGGTTGCAAAGATTCAGCCTGAATCCACTAATTCTGGCCTATACAGATGGCACTGAAGAAAAGTCTTTCTTAAAAGCCTAAGACAGGGATACTCTCCAATTTTGTAAAAGCTCCAGGCTATATCTTCAAGATAAATTCAAGAAGAAACCTTAAGAGGAGAGATCACCTGGTCTTCAGCATGTCACTACTGGCTAAGAGTGGACATTAAAGGTGCACTTGGAGCTGACCCTATCACAGCTTAATATTAATAATGGCTGAAAGCTGAAGGAGCAGAAGTTAATAAATAGAGCAAATTCACAAAATGGATTGGTGTTAAGTCGGTGTGGTGATTCAGTTCCATCAGAAATCTTAGGAGTGATAGACTGTGAAGAAAGACAGCTGGGACATATTGTTTCTTTTTAGATCTTCCTCCACTGGAGAAGCAAAAGAACAGTCTTGGGTGTCAACTTCATGAACAGTCAAATTTAGGTGAGATAGACAGAAAGAAGAATGCTAGGACATATTGTTTCTTTTTAGATCTTCCTCTACTGGAAAAGTAAAAGAACAGTCCTAAGTGTCAACTTCATGAACTCACCAGTGAAAAGATAGATCTTTAAAATTTCTTTCAAGATTGTGACAGCAGGGAATAGCCTGAATTGGAAAACCATCATGGGGAGAACTGTAACCTGAGCTGTCCAACACCATCATAGGTGCTAAAAGGATTAAACAGACCAGTGGAGCAGAATGTCCCTATGCTTGCCCCAATTTATGGCTTATCTTGTGTTTCCCTCATTAACAGTCGAAGAAAGGATTTAAGTCTAAAGTGTGGTGTAGGATATCTTGATGAAGTAGAGATGTGAAGGAGGAGGGTTTGTTTTAGATTGATGTTTCAGTGGGGATATTGAGTGATGTGTTTGGGTTTTCATAGATAATGTCACTATAATTTGCATATAAACATATTTGAGATGTAAATTGTTGGCAGAATATGAAGCCTGAGTCTTCACTTGACCTCATCAAACATTAATAAATGATTAGTAGTAAGAAAACAGTTTTTTGAGATACATGTCTCTGTGATTGTCTTGTACATTGTTGAGAAAGAAATGTCCAACTGGTGTCAAGCATCTTCATGGTGACTGTTACTCTACTGTTGTGGTTGGTTACAGAGATTGTGAAAGTCTGTGTGGTTGTTGTCAAGTATCTTCCATGATGTATGACTTGTCTAACCTGTTGGTGTGATCATTCTTTGTGAATGTTTGTCCAACTGTTGTCAAGATATTCTCATGTTGTCTTGTTCAACCAGTGTAAAATACAGTTGTTGTTGTTTATGTTCACTACAGTGGTACAATTGTCAATGTGATCATTTGTCCAAGTGTCTTGTGTCACTTGAAAGATGTAATGAGATCAAAAATGAGGTTGGCGACCAGAGCACAGTCAGCTGGAAGATGAGAGAGCTGCTTTCATTGGTTACTGTGGCTAACTGCCAAGATCTATATATATATATATATATATATATATATATATATGGCCTAGAAGAGAAATCATCTATAAATAATTCTGTGTAGAACTTAACTTAGGTCTAATTTCTCACAGTGGGGGTACTCGATGAGCCAAAATTCTGAATGGTTTCTCTACAAGGGTTATGCGAGAATAAATATCAATACCTCTAGACAACACTTGCTGTTACTAACCTGTATCTTTTATAGAGAGATATACTTTATAGAACTTCACTCATTGGAACTTCTGTAATTCTCTATAAACCCACACAAAAACCTCACATGTTGGAGGCTCATATCCGCGATTGAACCCCGGGAACACCCCTAAAGGTGATCACATGTTGTGGACCCGTATCCGCGACTGGACCCTGGGAATAACCTGCTAAAGGGGATCACATATTGTGGACTAATATAGGCAATTAGAACTCTGGGAACACCCCTCAAGGTAATCACATATTGAGTGCTCTATGCACTAATTGAACCCTGGGAATACCTTTTATGGGATTCACATAACGAGGTCTGGCGACTCGGGATGTAAACTATGGGTATACCTTGTCTGGGACTCCTGTGGGGGAATATCTATGTTTGTATTAGAATCAGGGAGTAACCTCTCGCAAAATTAAACCTATTGCTTAGAGTTTTATGATGTGGTTAATGGATCTCGTCACATAAATGTGGACAAAAGGTCCAGATGTTTAAACCCACAAGTAAATCTCGGGTGGTGGTTGTTTCATCAATGGTGGTAATATTGCATGTATCACTGTTCACAAATGTCACATTGTACAATGTAGTTGAACAAAAATGTTAATTATCTTATGGGTCAACATGTTTGATATACCCATGATAATGTTGTGGTTCAAGATGGGCTGATGTAATGGACTGTCAATAATGTTGTGTAATTTTGTGCATACCGTGTTCACTATGAGTATCAAAGGTACCTGAGAACCAGAAGACACAAATTATTTTTAAATAACATAGACAGCTAATTTCAGGATAAATTTGATTTTTCTTGAGATAAATTAAGACACTTGATCCAGGGGATTAATAGGGGGCCTACTCCATTTTCTAACTTATTGGCTAGCATGGGAGAAAGGGGAATTAGTGTATTTACATTTTAATATCACTGCATCACATCATATAATGGGTACTTAATTCCTCAGTCCCCATAACATGTTGGCAACACTGAGAGCAGAGAGTGTGAACCCTGATGGAAAAATTGGGCAACCATTAAGACACCTCACTAACCATCTCTCTCAGTATAGTCAGTATTCGTACCGCTAATGTCCAGTGTCAATTCGACGCTGGGTTTATTCTTCAGTTGTGTAATCTTGTCGGTAGCCCTGATCAAGCTGCTGAGAAAGTAAGCACGATTGAATCTCCAGGAGAAAACATCCTTATCAACTCAGTCTCTTGCCATTCCTGAATTAATGGTATTATTAAGCGTAGTTGATACGTAATGGACGAGATGAAGGGAAGATTCTACCTGATGTCATGGTCAGTCACTCATGACCCGACCACAGTCTGGTGTCTATAAGACATTAGTCTATTGTTCGATGGTGTGATCTCTGGTGTACTAGGATCCAAGTCACTAGGAGTGAACTCATTGAATCTCCAGGAAGGCCATCAAAATAACTGGACCCCTAGCCATTCATATGGAAGTGGAGAGCGTACGCAAAGTTATGTGTCTAGGAAACGATGGATAACCAACCTGATGTCATTGGCGTATCATACGACTAGGAGCATAACGTGGACAACCTGAAAAATTTCATGAAGAGATAAAACAGGATCCGTCTCCGACGTCTGCCGTCAATTTGTCCTCAGTTGAGAAAGCATTTCTGCCCGAAATGGTGGAGATTAAAGGAAGGACAAAGTTGGAAAAACTGATGTCCTTCTCCTTTTTCATTCTCAATGGGAAGATATTTCTGCCTGGAAAAATACGAAAGATCAGTTTCAAACAGCTGACTCCTTTCAAGATAAAGATCTCTGCAAGTTCAGCAGTCGACTCTTTATATAATAAGAACCATGCATTCCGCAGTGGAATCTTATATTATTACTGAGATGCGAGGTATATTCACAAGACCTGGCCAGTCCTATCCTCAAAGTCAGTAAAATTGCTTCAAAAAATAATTCCAGTCAATAGTGGGATCTATGAAGCTATACCCACATAATCACACCCCTTCAAAGGTAGCTGTGATAATGACGGACTTCTCTATGGCTGAGAAGAAACGCCTTATTCGCCAAAAGTAAACGTTTTGCTCATGTGGGAGAGAAAGAACGGATACTCCAGCCACTCAAAAGCATTTAGCTCAAGCATGGCTGAAGACAACTAGTTGGAATTCTATATTGGTTGTAGTAGATGTCACAGTCTGGCTGCATCTACAAATTCAGTTGCTACGTTAGAAAATAGAGCAACTAAGGAGAGAAAATGCTGTCACTTCTCACAACAAATCAAAATAGAGGCCTAACGGAATGAGGAAATCTCAACCAATAAGTGCACCTCTAAATCTATGGTAAGACTACAGAAATAAGTCAAGGAAATATAATGGGAAATTGCTACTATCTGCAAACACAAGAGGCTTATTGGAAAGGTAGACCCTGTGTCCAACGCTAACCAAATCTGCACTAGTAGATTTTAGTCTTAAGTTCTGCAGCGGCTGCTATACAGTTCACCCGGAAGTGATTGTCTTTGCTCCGGTGATGATCAAAACTTTTAACCCAGTTCCAAATGTCAAGATTACTGTTGGAGAAAGTGTTCAGTTAAATACACTCTCACAGGATTATCATTCTCCAGAGGCGAAGGGAAGAATGAAGTTCTGATAAAGACAAATGAGTGAGAGACATATGGAATTATACCACTCTCATCAGACATATAGAAGTTGACTTAATTGCAAAGCATTAACTTCTCATAATGAATCTCAATGGTCTACTCATGCTTTGAAAGTGTGGGACTCTGAGAGATCATTCATCATGGACAGGAAAAATAGCATGGAGATTGACTGTGGAGCATTGTCAGAAATGAGTTGGAGAGCAGTTCACTAAGTGTGGTCATAACTCTTCATACTTCCAGTGACTAAATGGAACTTCATGCAGGACTAACTTCATGGTCTTTGCAGATGCCACCAAATTCATGACTGATGGATGAATATTGGAGCAGATTTTTCTTAAAAAAGGAAAAGTCAATTGGTTCCATATGCACAGCTCTTGTTGGAGTAATGGGAGATGAGTAAATGATGACACCACTTAAAGGATCTGGGAACTGTGAACGCCTGACCTATCAGTCATGGTATCCATGACAGTTTTTATGGGGAGGATATGTGGCATGATGTCTTCAGACGTTCGCATCCCCAGTCCATTTACATTTCTCAATACTCAGTAGTTAACCACGTAAGCCGTCGTGATACCCTAACTAAAAATAGAATCGTAGATTCTAGATCGAGAGAGGGTAATCAACTTAATCAACTTAATCAACTTTATTAGGGTCACAAATTGGGCGCGCAGGCCCGTCTTACATTCGGCCCTTCCAATCACTCGTCTTTCGTTCATCAAGAGCATTATACATTTACATAGGAAGAAAAATAAACATTGTGAAATGAATGTTGTAAACATAAACAAGGCTAAACATGGAGAAAAATGTGTACATAAAAAGTATGTGACGTAAAAGTAGTGATGCCAGCGCGTCCCACACACACACACACACACACACACACACACACACACACACACACACACACACACACCACACACACTCTCTCTCTCTCTCTCATTCACTCTCACTCTCACTCATTCACTCTCCCGCTCACTCATTCACTCTCCCGTTCACTCATTCACTCTCCCGCTCACTCATTCACTCTCCCGCTCACTCATTCACTCTCCCGCTCACTCATTCACTCTCCCGCTCACTCATTCACTCTCCCGCTCACTCATTCACTCTCACGCTCACTCATTCTGTCTCTCCCGCTCACTCATTCACTCTCCCGCTCACTCATTCACTCTCCCGTTCAATCATTCACTCTCCCGCTCACTCATTCACTCTCCCGCTCACTCATTCACTCTCACTCATTCACTCTCATGCTCACTCATTCACTCTCACGCTCACTCATTCACTGTCCCGCTCACTCATTCACTCTGCCGCTCACTCATTCACTCTCACTCATTTACTCACACGCCCACTCATTCACTCTCACGCTCAATCATTCACTCTCCCGCTCACTGATTCACTCTCACGCTCACTCATTCACTCTCACGCTCACTCATTCCTTCTCACGCTCACTCATTCACTCTCACTCATTCACTCTCACGCTCACTCAATCACTCTCACGCTCACTCATTCACTCTCACACATTCACTCTCACGCTCACTCATTCACTCTCCCGCTCACTCATTCACTCTCCCGCTCAATCATTCACTCTCCCGCTCACTCATTCACTCTCACTAATTCACTCTCCCGCTCACTCATTCACTCTTCCGCTCACTCATTCACTCTCACGCTCACTTATTCACTCTCCCGCTCACTCATTCACTCTCACGCTCACTTATTCACTCTCCCGCTCACTCATTCTGTCTCTCATTCACACTAACTCACTCTCTCACTCAAACTATAGTAATGAACATAAGTTTAGATTATACATGATAAAATCAAATGGTATTTAACTTATAATATGACAGATGAGAATACACAAACATATGGATTCGCGTGTTACATAACATGCGTGTTACATGACATGCATCTGCTCAGCTCTCTCTCTCTCTCTCTCTCTCTCTCTCACACACACTCTTTCTCTCTCTCTCTGTATTCTTTCATATACACACACTCACACGCATGCGTACGCTCTCGCACACACACACACACACTCTCTTTCTCTCTCATTCACTCTCACTCTCACTAATTCACTCTCCCGCTCACTCATTCACTCTCACGCTCACTCATTTACTCTCACGCTCACTCATTCACTCTCCCGCTCACTCATTCACTCTCACGCTCACTCATTCACTCTCACGCTCACTCATTCACTCTCCCGCTCACTCATTCACTCTCACGCTCACTCATTCACTCTCACGCTCACTCATTCACTCTCACTCATTCATTCTTCCGCTCACTCATTCATTCTCCCGCTCACTCATTTACTCTCCCGCTCACTCATTCACTCTCACGCTCACTCATTCTGTCTCTCCCGCTCACTCATTCACTCTCCCGCTCACTCATTCACTCTCCCGCCTACTCATTCACTCATTCACTCTCTTATTCAATCTCACTCATTCACTCTCACGCTCGCTCATTCACTCTCACGCTCACTCATTCACTGTCCCGCTCAATCATTCACTCTGCCGCTCACTCATTCACTCTCACACTCACTCATTCACTCTCACGCTCACTCATTCACTCTCACGCTCAATCATTCACTCTCCCGCTCACTGATTCACTCTCACGCTCACTCATTCCTTCTCACGCTCACTCATTCACTCTCACTCATTCACTCTCACGCTCACTCATTCACTCTCACGCTCACTCATTCACTCTCACTCATTCACTCTCACGCTCACTCATTCACTCTCACTCATTCACTCTCACGCTCACTCATTCACTCTCCCGCTCAATCATTTACTCTCCCGCTCACTCTCATGCTCACTCATTCACTCTCCCGCTCACTCATTCACTCTCCCGCTCACTCATTCACTCTCCCGCTCACTCATTCACTCTCCCGCTCACTCATTCACTCTCCCGCTCACTCATTCACTCTCCCGCTCACTCATTCACTCTCACGCTCACTCATTCACTCTCACGCTCACTCATTCACTCTCACTCATTCACTCACACACACAGATACTCTCACTCATTCACTCTCCCGCTCACTCATTCGCTCTCACGCTCACTCATTCACTCTCCCGCTCACTCATTCACCCTCATGCTCACTCATTCACTCTCATTCATTCACTCTCCCGCTCACTCATTCACTCTCCCGCTCACTCATTCACTCTCACGCTCAATCATTCACTCTCCCGCTCACTCATTCACTCTCACGCTCACTCATTCACTCTCACTCATTCACTCTCACGCTCACTCATTCTGTCTCTCATTCACACTCACTCATTCACTCTCACTCATTCACTCTCCCGCTCACTCATTCACTCTCACTCATTCACTCTCCCGCTCACTCATTCACTCTCACGCTCAATCATTCACTCTCCCGCTCACTCATTCACTCTCACGCTCACTCATTCACTCTCACTCATTCACTCTCACGCTCACTCATTCTGTCTCTCATTCACACTCACTCACTCTCTCACTCAAACTACAGTAATGAACATAAGTTTAGATTATACATGATAAAATCAAATGGTATTTAACTGTATAATATGACAGATGAGAATACACAAACATATGGATTCGCGTGTTACATAACATGCGTGATACATGACATGCATCTGCTCAGCTCTCTCTCTCTCTCTCTCTCTCTCTCTCTCTCTCTCTCTCTCTCTCTCTCTCTCTGTATTCTTTCATATACACACACTCACACGCATGCGCGCGCTCACACACACTAACACATCAGCTCTCCCACTGTCTCACTCTCTAACACACAATCCTACACACACACACACACTCACTCTCTCAATCACACTCTCTCACACATACACGTACACATGAACGCATGCACGCACGCACACACTCCCTCACTCACTCTCACACATACACGTACGAATGCATGCACTGACACATTCCCCCACCATTTCTCGCTCAATCACTCTCTCCACACACACGCATGCACACACGCATTCACTCTCTCCCTCTCTCTGACACCCACTCTCTCTCTCTCTCTCTCTCTCTCTCTCTCTCTCTCTCTCTCTCGCTCGCTCCCACACGCACACACATATATAGTGAACAATTATAATGAACAATTATACTGAACAATTATACTGAACAATTATACCAGTAAATGAATTATGGTGGCATATAGTCGGTATGGATTAAGTATTGAAAGAGTTTTCGGTTAAATGTGTAGGGACTCATTGGAGTTTTCAGATCTGGAGGCAGATGATTCCATAAGTGAGCACCAGAATAGGCAAAACATGTTTTGTATAGGTCCAATCTAGGCTTTGAGACATGTAACAAATTTAGGCGCTTGCTGTTCATTGCATTAGATTGAATCAGCGGCAGAAGATACTCTGGGGTATTTTGAGATATAATTTTATTCACTAATTTGGCTTTGTTGAAAAGGAAGCGCTTTTGTAGTGGTAGAAGTCTTAGATGACTGTACAAATTATTACTTTCAACGTGCTTTATGCCAGAAACCAGACGAATAGCGCGGTTTTGTAGAGAACATAGTCGTTTTAAATTAGATTTAGGGCAACCATCCCAAACTGTGGAACAGTAATCGAGATGTGATTGGATATAGCATGTATAGAATATTTTTCGTGTGCTTTCGTCCAGGAAGTGCTGAATTTTAGCAAGTTGGTAAACTTTTTGTGCTATTTTCTTGGTAAGAGCGTGAACATGAGAGCTCCAGTTCAAATGACTGTCTATTAAAAGCCCTAGTGTTTTATGTTCAGTCACATTAACTATAGGTAACGTGCCCATGCGGAGTTCGAGCGGTGATCCAGTTATGGCTAGTGTCTGTAGTTTTTGTCTGGTCGTTATTAGCATGGATTTGGTTTTGCCGATGTTAATTTGCATGCGGTTTTCATTGCTCCATCTAGTAAGATTATCCAGTTCCTTTTGTAAAGAATTCTCTAATTCACTACGGTTTTCTTGACTAGTATATATAGTACAGTCGTCAGCAAATAGATCACAAGTTGTATTGATATATAAAGGAAGATCATTAATATAAACTGCAAAAAGCAGCGGACCTAGTATTGAGCCCTGAGGCACACCAATATTAAGCTGTGTGGGTCTTGATAGACAGTTGTTGAAGGACACGACTTGTTGCCTGTCGGATAGAAATGACGTAATTATGTTCACCATGTTGGTGCTTGTCTTCATTTGCTTTAGTTTTCTAATTAAAATATCGTGATCTACCATATCAAAAGCTTTTTTAAAGTCTACAAACACCGCTCCACAAATTCTACCGTTGTTGGTGTTTAAGTGCCAGTTATCGGTCATTTTTGTTAGAGCACTATGGCAAGAATATTTAGGTCGAAACCCAGATTGACTGTTAATTATTAGATCGTTGTTAATTAAATGGTGTAACGTTATTTTATGAATGTGTTTTTCTAGTGGTTTTGATAGCGACGATAGTAAGGAAATAGGTCTATAATTACCCAAAACGCTATTATCGATTGAGCCATTTTTAATAAGCGGAAACACTTTAGCAATTTTAAATGCAGATGGAAAGTAGTTTTTGGCCAGGCACTGGTTATATATGAACGTTAAGGACTCGCTAATGACTGGTGCAGCACAACGAAGAATTCTATTACTGATACCATCTAGGCCGTGTGAGTTTGTTGATTTGAGGTTCAAGAGATATTTATAAACGTCTGCAACAGACATTAAAGGAATCTCAGCGGGAATATTTCTGGCGCACTTCTCCTCACAGAATGATGCCAGTGAACTTAAATTACACGATGAGTCTGGTATTGAAGACTTTAGATTCTCTATTTCTGATTGAAAGAACCAACTGAATTCATCGCATGTTATAGAATTTGGTATTGCTGATTCTGTAGGGCGTTTCTTATTGGTTAGCAAGTTAATAGCCTTCCATATATTTGTACTGTTTGAATTATCTACAATCAAATTTTTAAAATGATCTTTTTTTATCCTACGAATTTCATATTTAACTTTATTCCTTAGTCTGCGGTAATTGATGAAGTCTTTATTTTTGTGTGCTGTATCTCGCTCTCTCATGATTTCCAGCACTTCTCTAGTGACCCATGGGGATTTATGTTGATTTTTGACTCGAACTTCTTTGATTGGCACGTGTTTATCGAACACATTGTAGACTGTCTTCGTCCAGAAAGCTAATGCATCGTCCGGGTCAGGAAGTTGGTAAACGTGATCAAGGGCTGCTTTTCTTAAGTCTTGCAAAAATAAATCTTGGTTGAATGCTTTATAATTCCTAAATTTGATACTTACATGTTTATGTTTAAGAGGTTTGAACCCAATTCTTGACCATGTACAACATACCGGGTAGTGGTCACTAACTGTACAAACAGGAACAGAACATTCAATAATATTATCTGGACAAGTAACATATATATGATCAATTATAGTTGAGGATGTGTCAGTAACCCTTGTGGGACGGTTTATTAGTTGTTTGAAATTGTAAGAAAGAATGATATCGTCCCATGTCTGGTTGGATTTAGGAATATCTATGTTAAAGTCACCTAATATCATGACTTCTCTACCTTCTGTATGAATGGTGGGGTCTCAATTTGATTGGGTAACCCTTGGGCTGGTAACGCTCCTTAATACATAATTAGCCCGCCAGTCGAAGCCTTGATTCCATCCCGTAAGGACGTGTTCAAGATGCAGTGGTAAAATTTGCCCAAAAGCATTCTTTAAGATGTGGTCATCTGCACATCAGAGAATGAGGAGGATGGGGGAGGCCTTTCAATTACCAGGACAACTCCAGGAAAGTCCTGAGCTCTAGCTTCAACTCCAGCTGAAAAGTCAGACTCCAAAAAGACCAAAATGAACAACAGGTTGCAAAGATTCAGCCTGAATCCACTAATTCTGGCCTATACAGATGGCACTGAAGAAAAGTCTTTCTTAAAAGCCTAAGACAGGGATACTCTCCAATTTTGTAAAAGCTCCAGGCTATATCTTCAAGATAAATTCAAGAAGAAACCTTAAGAGGAGAGATCACCTGGTCTTCAGCATGTCACTACTGGCTAAGAGTGGACATTAAAGGTGCACTTGGAGCTGACCCTATCACAGCTTAATATTAATAATGGCTGAAAGCTGAAGGAGCAGAAGTTAATAAATAGAGCAAATTCACAAAATGGATTGGTGTTAAGTCGGTGTGGTGATTCAGTTCCATCAGAAATCTTAGGAGTGATAGACTGTGAAGAAAGACAGCTGGGACATATTGTTTCTTTTTAGATCTTCCTCTACTGGAAAAGTAAAAGAACAGTCCTAAGTGTCAACTTCATGAACTCACCAGTGAAAAGATAGAGCTTTAAAATTTCTTTCAAGATTGTGACAGCAGGGAATAGCCTGAATTGGAAAACCATCATGGGGAGAACTGTATCCTGAGCTGTCCAACACCATCATAGGTGCTAAAAGGATTAAACAGACCAGTGGAGCAGAATGTCCCTATGCTTGCCCCAATTTATGGCTTATCTTGTGTTTCCCTCATTAACAGTCGAAGAAAGGATTTAAGTCTAAAGTGTGGTGTAGGATATCTTGATGAAGTAGAGATGTGAAGGAGGAGGGTTTGTTTTAGATTGATGTTTCAGTGGGGATATTGAGTGATGTGTTTGGGTTTTCATAGATAATGTCACTATAATTTGCATATAAACATATTTGAGATGTAAATTGTTGGCAGAATATGAAGCCTGAGTCTTCACTTGACCTCATCAAACATTAATAAATGATTAGTAGTAAGAAAACAGTTTTTTGAGATACATGTCTCTGTGATTGTCTTGTACATTGTTGAGAAAGAAATGTCCAACTGGTGTCAAGCATCTTCATGGTGACTGTTACTCTACTGTTGTGGTTGGTTACAGAGATTGTGAAAGTCTGTGTGGTTGTTGTCAAGTATCTTCCATGATGTATGACTTGTCTAACCTGTTGGTGTGATCATTCTTTGTGAATGTTTGTCCAACTGTTGTCAAGATCTTCTCATGTTGTCTTGTTCAACCAGTGTAAAATACAGTTGTTGTTGTTTATGTTCACTACAGTGGTACAATTGTCAATGTGATCATTTGTCCAAGTGTCTTGTGTCACTTGAAAGAGGTAATGAGATCAAAAATGAGGTTGGCGACCAGAGCACAGTCAGCTGGAAGATGAGAGAGCTGCTTTCATTGGTTACTGTGGCTAACTGCCATGAACTTTATATATATATATATATATATATATATATATATATATATATATATATATATATATATATATATATATATATATATATATATATATATATATATATATATATGGCCTAGAAGAGAAATCATCTATAAATAATTCTGTGTAGAACTTAACTTAGGTCTAATTTCTCACAGTGGGGGTACTCGATGAGCCAAAATTCTGAATGGTTTCTCTACAAGGGTTATGCGAGAATAAATATCAATACCTCTAGACAACACTTGCTGTTACTAACCTGTATCTTTTATAGAGAGATATACTTTATAGAACTTCACTCATTGGAACTTCTGTAATTCTCTATAAACCCACACAAAAACCTCACATGTTGGAGGCTCATATCCGCGATTGAACCCCGGGAACACCCCTAAAGGTGATCACATGTTGTGGACCCGTATCCGCGACTGGACCCTGGGAATAACCTGCTAAAGGGGATCACATATTGTGGACTAATATAGGCAATTAGAACTCTGGGAACACCCCTCAAGGTAATCACATATTGAGTGCTCTATGCACTAATTGAACCCTGGGAATACCTTTTATGGGATTCACATAACGAGGTATGGCGACTCGGGATGTAAACTATGGGTATACCTTGTCTGGGACTCCTGTGGGGGAATATCTATGTTTGTATTAGAATCAGGGAGTAACGTCACATAAATGTGGACAAAAGGTCCAGATGTTTAAACCCACAAGTAAATCTCGGGTGGTGGTTGTTTCATCAATGGTGGTAATATTGCATGTATCACTGTTCACAAATGTCACATTGTACAATGTAGTTGAACAAAAATGTTAATTATCTTATGGGTCAACATGTTTGATATACCCATGATAATGTTGTGGTTCAAGATGGGCTGATGTAATGGACTGTCAATAATGTTGTGTAATTTTGTGCATACTGTGTTCACTATGAGTATCAAAGGTACCTGAGAACCAGAAGACACAAATTATTTTTAAATAACATAGACAGCTAATTTCAGGATAAATTTGATTTTTCTTGAGATAAATTAAGACACTTGATCCAGGGGATTAATAGGGGGCCTACTCCATTTTCTAACTTATTGGCTAGCATGGGAGAAAGGGGAATTAGTGTATTTACATTTTAATATCACTGCATCACATCATATAATGGGTACTTAATTCCTCAGTCCCCATAACATGTTGGCAACACTGAGAGCAGAGAGTGTGAACCCTGATGGAAAAATTGGGCAACCATTAAGACACCTCACTAACCATCTCTCTCAGTATAGTCAGTATTCGTACCGGCTAATGTCCAGTGTCAATTAGACGCTGGGTTTATTCTTCAGTTGTGTAATCTTGTCGGTAGCCCTGATCAAGCTGCTGAGAAAGTAAGCACGATTGAATCTCCAGGAGAAAACATCCTTATCAACTCAGTCTCTTGCCATTCCTGAATTAATGGTATTATTAAGCGTACTTGATACGTAATGGACGAGATGAAGGGAAGATTCTACCTGATGTCATGGTCAGTCACTCATGACCCGACCACAGTCTGGTGTCTATAAGACATTAGTCTATTGTTCGATGGTGTGATCTCTGGTGTACTAGGATTCAAGTCACTAGGAGTGAACTCATTGAATCTCCAGGAAGGCCATCAAAATAACTGGACCCCTAGCCATTCATATGGAAGTGGAGAGCGTACGCAAAGTTATGTGTCTAGGAAAAGTAAAAGAACAGTCCTAAGTGTCAACTTCATGAACTCACCAGTGAAAAGATAGAGCTTTAAAATTTCTTTCAAGATTGTGACAGCAGGGAATAGCCTGAATTGGAAAACCATCATGGGGAGAACTGTAACCTGAGCTGTCCAACACCATCATAGGAGCTAAAAGGATTAAACAGACCAGTGGAGCAGAACGTCCCTATGCTTGCCCCAATTTATGGCTTATCTTGTGTTTCCCTCATTAACAGTCGAAGAAAGGATTTAAGTCTAAAGTGTGGTGTAGGATATCTTGATGAAGTAGAGATGTGAAGGAGGAGGGTTTGTTTTAGATTGATGTTTCAGTGGGGATATTGAGTGATGTGTTTGGGTTTTCATAGATAATGTCACTATAATTTGCATATAAACATATTTGAGATGTAAATTGTTGGCAGAATATGAAGCCTGAGTCTTCACTTGACCTCATCAAACATTAATAAATGATTAGTAGTAAGAAAACAGTTTTTTGAGATACATGTCTCTGTGATTGTCTTGTACATTGTTGAGAAAGAAATGTCCAACTGGTGTCAAGCATCTTCATGGTGACTGTTACTCTACTGTTGTGGTTGGTTACAGAGATTGTGAAAGTCTGTGTGGTTGTTGTCAAGTATCTTCCATGATGTATGACTTGTCTAACCTGTTGGTGTGATCATTCTTTGTGAATGTTTGTCCAACTGTTGTCAAGATCTTCTCATGTTGTCTTGTTCAACCAGTGTAAAATACAGTTGTTGTTGTTTATGTTCACTACAATGGTACAATTGTCAATGTGATCATTTGTCCAAGTGTCATGTGTCACTTGAAAGATGTAATGAGATCAAAAATGAGGTTGGCGACCAGAGCACAGTCAGCTGGAAGATGAGAGAGCTGCTTTCATTGGTTACTGTGGCTAACTGCCAAGATCTCTCTCTCTCTCTCTCTCTCTCTATATATATATATATATATATATATATATATATATATATATATATATATATATATATATATATATATATATATATATATATATATATATATATATGGCCTAGAAGAGAAATCATCTATAAATAATTCTGTGTAGAACTTAACTTAGGTCTAATTTCTCACAGTGGGGGTACTCGATGAGCCAAAATTCTGAATGGTTTCTCTACAAGGGTTATGCGAGAATAAATATCAATACCTCTAGACAACACTTGCTGTTACTAACCTGTATCTTTTATAGAGAGATATACTTTATAGAACTTCACTCATTGGAACTTCTGTAATTCTCTATAAACCCACAAAAAAACCTCACACCATCTGTTCATTGTCCATCTCTGCATTGTTCATTTGTACATTGCCCATCTGTTCATTGTCCATCTCTGCATTGTTCATTTGTACATTGCCCATCTGTTCATTGTCCATCTCTGCATTGTTCATTTGTACATTGCCCATCTGTTCATTGTCCATCTCTGCATTGTCCATCTCTGTATTGACGATCTCTGTATCATGCTCTCTTCAGGACCCATCCCCCACTGGTCCAAGATTGACATCCAGCTCACGCCTATGGCTCCTGGTAGCTGTCAGCATGCGACAGCGGCCAACCCCCCTCCCCCCCCCCCGCCTTTTCCCTAGGCAACAGCAGTGGGAGGCTGGCTAAACCAGGCGTGGGTAGCCGATTTGGTGTCACACCAAGCGGTTAACTAGAATGTGAAGACAGGATTAGGCAGACTGCGCGGATGAAATCACTGATGATTCAACGGGCATGGCGGCGTTTACCTGCAAAGTGTTGTGGAACGTAATGAGCACGGCAAGGCACGTAGAGCGCCCTGGTCATCCACTGCGTCTGTATTCATCTCCAGTAGTCTTTACTTGTTTTGCCACTGGACTCAGATGGAGTTTAAGCGATAGAGCAGTGGTTCTCAACCGGCGGGGAATCCCCCTCCCCCAGAGGGGAATTTTAGGGTTTCCAAGGGGGGGGGGGGAATTAAGATTATTTCAAGATCGCATTAATACAAGAACCAGTTACTTGATATTGTTTTTCGCTCTAAATTTTACGGTTCTGTTCTTCTCACCCTAATTAAATTCGTTTTATAATGTAAGTAGACCTGCAAATCACATTTTATGTAGATGTTTAGACTTGTTCTAGTATGTGTTATTAAATTTAGCTTCCATTTTTATGTATATTGTGTATGGGTAGGGGGGGGGATTTATGTGGATAAAATTCGAAAGGGGGGGGGGAATAACGTTCTGAACATATGGTAAAGGGAGGCATGGGCCAAAAACGGTTGAGAACCACTGCGATAGAGTGAGGTCGACGAATTGCGCAACTCTTCCTCATTTTAATCCAATTCATCATGCAAGTCATTCTTCATCCAACTTCATATATCACCTTCAAGCCCTGTGGCGATGGGCGAGCGGCGAAGCGGCAGGCGTGGGTACGCTGGCAGCCGTAGTCGCAGACCAACACAGAGGCGGATCAGGCCATATGGTCGCCTTCTACTGACCGGAGGAGCAGTGAGACTCGGCAGCCCCCTGAGTGACTGAGCAGACCTATATAGGAAAGCACTGCTCACCTCCACAGCATGAGGAAAGGGCTAGAAAAGCTGCCCTAAAAATTGTCTGCTCCATCATTACCTAACCAGCTAGCCGCGGTTGGTGGGTACCCTATACTGTGGTCGACATACAAACAAAGTAAAAACAGGTAAAGCTAAAAGAGCTAACCATATTCCCTTTACAATTGGAACTTGGAATGTACGCACCCTACTTGATAGAGACGTCGCGTCGGGCCCAGAGAGACGAACAGCACTGATTGGGAGAGAGCTGGGCAGATACAACATCGACATTGCAGCCTTGAGCGAGACACGACTTGCAGAAGAAGGCCAAATCTGTGAAATAGGTGCCGGCTACACATTTTTCTGGAGTGAAAAGAAAAGTCGGGGGAAAGACGCCAATCCGGTGTGGGAGTTGCCATTAAGTCGGCACTGTTTGGGAAACTAGCTGAATTTCCGAAGGCTGTAAATGACAGGCTTATGACTATTAAGTTACCCTGCTGAAAGGAAAGAAGCATGCAATCATCGTGAGCGCCTACGCACCAACCATGACAAATGAAGATGACATCAAAAAGAAGTTCTATGAAGACTTGCACAACGTATTAACATCTGTTCCCAAAGGAGACAAACTTATACTCCTTGGGGACTTCAATTCCAGAGTAGGCAAGGACACCGCCTCTTGGAGTGGCAACATTGGAAAGTACGGAGTCGGAAATTGTAACAGCAATGGACTCCTCCTTCTTCAGACATGTGCCGAACACGATCTCCTGATCACCATCACAATTTCCCGTCTTCTATCAAGAAATAGATCATGGATGCACCCTCGCTCTAAAAACACTCAGACCTCATTGACTATGTCATCGTATGGAGGAGTGACAGAAAAGACGTTCGAGTGACAAAATCCATGTGTGGTACCGAATGTTGGGCAGACCATCGTCTCATTATCTCGCTCGAAAATAAACATACACATTAAACCACCACGGCGTCGTCAAGGGGTAAACATGTAAATAACAACTAAATGTCACCCACCTAAACAGCAAAAAAATATGCAGCTGTCGTTTGAAAACATGCTGGAAGATCGCCTCAGGCCAAATGCTGCAGCTAAACAGGAAGAGGAAACGGAGTGGAGAGCCTAAAGGACATACTTTACAACACTGCTATAAAAATCCTGTGTCCAACCCCCACCTCTTCTTCCCCCCCCCCCCCCCCCCCAGCATAAAAGCTGGTTTGGTGAAAATTCTGAAGACATCAACCAATTGCTGGCCGAGAAACATCTTCTCCTCAAGGCACATTTGAATGACCCGAAGTCAACATAAAAAAAGATGCCTTCAATAACATTCGGAGAGTAGTGCAGCAGAAACTTCGGTGCATGCGGGACTCCTGGCTGAGCAACAAAGCTGATGAAATTCAAGGCTTCGCTGACAGACATGATATGAAAAGCTTATATGACTCACTGAAAGAAGTCTACAGTCCTCCATCCCCAGGCATAGTTCCCCTCCTCAGTGCAGATGGGGGAACATTGGTCACGGATAAGACAGAACTCTGTCAACGCTGGGCAGAGTATTTCAGCAACATCTTAAATGCAACTTCCTTCTTCGATGATGGAACCATCAACAACCTTCCTCAATTTCCCGCTAATGATACACTTGATGACCTGCCAACCATAGTGGAACTAAACAAAGCCATTCAGCAACTTTCCAGTGGACAGGCGCCTAGTCCTGACTCCATCCCAGCAGAAATATACAAGGCAGGTGGGCCGGTCCTATTAGAGCAGCTTCACTAAGTCTTTACAAACATATGGGTGAACGAGACCATGCCACAAGATTCCAATGACGCGTCAATAATTCACCTTTACAAACGTAAAGGAAACTGCCCTTGTGACAACCACCGAGGCATCTCCTTGCTCTCAATCGCAGGGAAGATACTCGCCAGAATTCTTCTCAATCGCCTCACGCCCATCTCAATCAAGGTCTTCTTCCCGATAGTCAATGTGGCTACAGAATAGAACGAGGAACTGTTGACATGATTTTCGCTGCAAGGCAGCTGAAAGAGAAATGTCAAAAACAGAACACTGACACGTTCTCCACTTTCATTGACCTTACCAAGGCTTTTGATACAGTCAGCAGCGAAGGACTGTGGAAGATTATGGCAAAATATGGCTGTCCATAAAAGTTTGTCAAAATAGTACGGCTATTTCATGATGGTATGCAGGCAAGAGTACAGGAAAATGAAGAACTGTCTGAACCCTTTCCTGTCAGAAATGGAGTGAAGCAAAGATGTGCTCTGGCACCAGCACTGTTCAGTCTCATGTTTTCAGCTATGCTGACGAATGCCTTCGAGAAAAATAACATTGGAATAGATATCAACTATCGCATGGATGGAAAGTTGTTCAATCTCAGAAGGCTGAAAGCCAAAACCAAAACTAACAGCGACACCGTCAGAGAACTGCGGTTTGCTGATGATTGCGCTCTATACGCCAACTCAGAGGCAGACATACAACACAATGTTTCAGCTTTCTCATATGCCTGTGCCAACTGTGGGCTCAATCTCAACTTGGAGAAGACAGTAGTTATGTACCAGCCAGCTCCAGGGAATAATCACACCGTGCCGAATATCAAGGTGAAAGGTCATAGACTAAATGTTGTGGACAAATTCACCTATCTTGGCAGCACTGTGTCACAAGCTGCCACAATTGATGACGAAGTGAATGCGAGAACCCCCAAGGCCAGAGCGGCCTTTGGCAGACTGTACAAGAATGTACGGGACAGAAATGGAATAAGCCTGCAAACAAAGCTGAAAGTCTATAAAGCAGTTGTATTATCCACACTGCCGGTTTCGTGGCTTAGAGGTTATGACTATTCTCCATAATCTCGTATACTCTCGTCGGTGACGTGATGACGGTGAGAATCAGCAGTGGTTCGAATCGCATCGGTAACTTACGGGGTATGTGAGCCGGCCGCTCAGAAAGCAATGGCAAACTACTGAGCGTGATCTTACCAAGAGATCAACATACAGCTGAAAGATGCTGGTGTTGACAGCGATGTCCTGTAAAGGATATGCAAAAAAAAAAAAGAAAAATTATCCACACTGCTATATGCTTGTGAAACATGGACTGTTTATCAGCGACATGCTAGGAAATTAAACCACTTCCACACAGTCTGCCTTAGGGAGCTATTGAAGGTTAAATGGCAAGACAAGATCCCAGACACTGAAGTTCTAGAAAGAACGTCCATGCCCAGTATCCACACTCTACTAATGAAAAATCAGATTCACTGGGCTGGTCACTTAACTCGTATGCCAAATCACATGCTCTCTAAACAATTTTTTTTTTTTTTTTAAAGCGAGATACGTTGTGGTAAACACTCCCAATGCGGCCAGAGGAAACGCTTTAAAGACACTCGGAAAATCCCACCGAAAGCTTTTGGAATTCATCTTAATTCGTGGCGTACATCATTACATAAGGGTGCAGTCACTTGTGAAGCCAGCAGGACTGCAAGAGCTGTGAAGAAAAGGCTGGACAGAAAAACAACTGCAGGAGATCCTCCTCCTGGAACGTCAAGCATTCTTTGCCCACTTTGTAAAAGAACATTTCAATATAAAATAGGCCTTATCAGCCATCTTAGAACTCCATACTTTCAATCCCACTGGATGAAATGAATAGACATCTTCATTCTTGATGGACAAACACACTTCTCTGTATTGTCTATCTCTGTAATGCCTATCTCTGTATTGTCTATCTCTGTATTGTCTATCTCTGTATTGTCTATCTCTGTATTGTCTAACTCTGTAATGTCTATTTCTGTATTGTCTATCTCTGTATTGTCTATCTCTGTATTGTCTATCTTTGTATTGTCTATCTCGGTATTGTCTATCTCTGTACTGTCTATCTTTGTATTGTCTATCTTTGTATTGTCTATCTCTGTATTGTCTATCTCTGTATTATCTATCTCTGTATTGTCGTTCTCTGTATTGCATATCTCTATATTGTCTTTCTCAGTCTGCTCCTGCTCAGCCGCCTCACTTTCTGTGTCGAATCCTTTTCTCTGTATCGTTTAATTTCAATGTCTCATTCTCTCATTCTATTTCACAGGCTCCTGCTTCTCTCTCTCTCTCTCTCTCTCTCTCTCTCTCTCTCTCTCTCTCTCTCTATCTCTATCTCTCTCCCCCCCCCCCCCGCGCAGATAAACAAAAATACCACGGGCCTATCGCTTTACTTGCTAAAGCTTCAAACACAGAGAGAGTGAACGAGGGAGGGAGAGAGAGAGAGAGAGAGAGAGAGAGAGAGAGAGAGAGAGAGAGAGAGAGAAGTAACCAGAACCAGTGACATAATTCGGATGTAAATAATCATGTGGTAGCATCCCCGACATAATCCGGATTAAGATAATCCTGTGGTGGAATCCTCGACATAAAAGAAGACACATCTCTGAACAAGCAAGCAGACATTCAGTACGCAAGTGGTGTTAGTTTAAATCTGCTACAACGATAGCCATTGTACGCGTATAAAGTGCTTAAGTGATGCACTCTCCGTCTTTGGCTTACAGGTTCTCAGTACAACGTACTTCCTCTTCTTCCTAGTCCTCTCTCAGTACAACGTACTTCCTCTTCTTCCTAGTCCTCTCTCAGACCTCTACGTTGATCTCTTTGATACAGGCAGGAGTGAGTTAATCTCTTGGAGTAAATATCTTAGGCGTGTGAACAAACATGACCTGCATGTCTGCACAAGATCATTAAATATGGAGGCGTACAGGGGATCAGAGGAAGAGGAAGATCCCAACGTATATGAATTCAAGATGTGACAGCAACAGAGGCAGGAGATCTGGCTTATCATCGAGGGACTGTTTGAAAGACTGTTCATGGTTCTGCACATGAAGCACACCCGTTAAGGTCTCTGTGGTGTTTTTGCTTCTGACTACGCTTTGCTTATTCATTTTCGTCATGTTGGATTGGTAGTACATGTTTCCGTCGCACAGCTACTGAATTACGTCCGTGGAGAGACATTGTGAGCTGTGGATGCCATGTGGAATACTTTTACACGTATCCGTAGTGGTTTGTATTGTGAAAAATGGCGAGCAGCATCTTGTTGGTTGTACTTATGCAGTAAAGTGTATGCTTCAGCTTAGAGGAGTGAACAGCTTCGTTTTGACTTCGACATACGATAGCAGGCGGTGGTAGAACTATGGCACTGTGCATGGTATAGATCTGGGATTGACCTTTCTTCTTATAGTTAATACCATGGCCCTTGGTGACCCTGTCTGTCTACAGCCATCTGAGTCGTGTACTTCCAATCATGCCTGATACCGATGTTCCTCCATGCAATGATGTCGAACTGCCCAGCATCTTCTCGCTTGATCTCTTCCTGCCTCTCCTTCCCTCCAACTTTATCGTTGTTACGACATACTCTAATCTTCCCGTTCTCATGACATGCAAAGATAATGTGTACATATTTCTTCTGGTGCGATTAACCAGCTATTTGTGTGAATTAATTGTCATTATATCTCCATTACTCTGCCTATACGTCCACGCTGCTCCCGCCATTCTTCTTTAAACCCCGTATCCACAGCTTCCATATAATCGGGGACTGACCCATCATCACAAAATTGGGTTAAAAATTGTTCCTGCGAGCTCATCTGGCCTGACACCGACAACGTCAACCATCAAGTTTAGGTTGGTCAAGAAAATGAAGGGTCTAATGCTATGTCACTAACATCTGACTATAGCATGACCACGGGGTGGTTCACTTAGAGCAGGTTGACAAACCACACTAGAAGTGACACCCTCATTGATTCTTTCAACAGTAACCACACTTGTAGACAAAAACATAGACACACAAATCAATAGTAAATTAGTTAGTTTTCTTGAAGACCACACTGACAGCCAATCACAGCCAGCAGTATGTCTCAAATCACGGCAATGTTAATCGACACTTCACCCTGTAGTTGATAGCTCACGGCAGTTCTCTTCCTTCATTTAGTCGCCTTAATTGGGGCAATACTTGTCCAGGGAACTGGGAAAAGGCGGTCTCCCCTCGGTTATCATTAAATTAATTGAAGTTCAGTTCACTCGCCCCAGATGTGTAAGGCGGAAGTGATTATGGGCACGAGGCACCCTGGCTACGTTGATAGTGGCAGGCGGGGAATTCCGATATAGGTAATTACAGGCGACTTCGAGATAAGTACTAATAAATGACTGGCTCTAAGAACATTAACTTCGAAACTCATTATTATGTTATATCCCTTCTGATATCTTCATATAAGTCGAACTAACGAACGAACGAACCAACGAACCAAAGAACGAACCAACGAACGAACGAACGAACTTTATTTTCAAGGAGTTATAATTTGGGCAAGCATTCTTACATTCGGCCCTTCAAATAACTAATCTTTTTAACATAAAGATAACCCTGAGATTCATTCATGCTATCTTCTTGACCTCATTTACTGTTTAGAAGACGCATTTTGGTGGACCTATATGGGCCTTAGATGTATCTTGCTTATAAAAAGTCGCAATAGACGAGGAGGAACGTTGATTGTGGTTAAGACCTGGCTATTTGTCAATCATTTTGTGATCTATGATTTATGAGGTAACACCGACATCAATGATCTCAGTATTCGGTTATAAGGGTTCAGTTTCTTCTATATAATCATTGATAATTCAATTGTAGGATGATGTATTTCCAATATCTTTTACTCACAGTCCATATCGTCTGGCGTTAGTGATCACGTCTGTCCACAGCCGCCTGTCTCTTGTGCTGCCAGTAATGTTTGATACCAACGTTCCTCCATGCCATGATGTTACACTGTCCAAAATTGTCTCTCTTGGTCTCTCCCTGCCTCTCTTTCCATCCAACCTGTTGCGACGACATACGCCAGCTTTTCCTGTCCCATGACATGCCTACAGCATGTGGACTGTCCTCTTCTGACGCGAATAAACAGTTTTCCTAGTGAGTCAACTTCCTTCAAGATATCTTCATTGGTCTTTCTATCCGTCTACGGTGTTCTCATCATTCGTCTATAAAACCAAGCAGCTTCCACATAATTCACCACTTGTTTGCTAATTTCATATGATTCGCTTCCTCACATCAGGATTGGCTCTATATAGCTATTAAGAACTATTTCCGTCACGTGGATTGAATGAATCACCCAAAAAACGAGAAGTAAATTGTGAGCTTTACTAAAACACAACTACAAGAGACAAATTGGAAGTTGCGGCCAAAGCCTTCGTCAGCACAGGACAAACAAATACAAACCGACACAAACCTACATGAAACACACTATGACAATATTAAACTAATTAAAGGTACTTATCTGAATCCCTTGCTTGGAAAGACTGCTAGACTGCTAGGTACTTATCTGAATCACTTGCTTGGAAAGACTTCCAGTCTTTCCAAGCAAGGGATTCAGATAGGTACCTTTAATTAGTTTAATATTGTCATAGTGTGTTTCATGTAGGTTTGTGTCGGTTTGTATTTGTTTGTCCTGTGCTGTGCTAGACGGTGATTTGCAATAAACAATGAGAACATCGGTAACTTGCAATACAGAAGAACATCGTCAAAACATTCAACGGTCTAGGGATTGCACCAATCCAACAGTGTCCAGAAGTAGAATATAAAAGGTGATCAAGGACTCGAAGCCGGTATTCAAAATGCTGAGGTAATATTTATTTGCCTAAGTCCAAACTTGTTACACATTTACAACCCAAATCATCCATTCCGATTTAATGTTACCGTGCATGTTATGGCCAGGCGGGACGGTAGAGAAACATTATTAAATATGAATCGTAAACGGTTGAACATATTAAATATTTATAACTATCATGTCCCGGTACTTCTGTCCTTCACCAATTTGCCTATGTGTCACCTTGCTGTGACTTACTGAGTCCCATTCTAATATTTTCGCATCTGTCCGTGCTTTCATTAATAGTCTCGTCTTTCTTTCCACTATTTGTTAGCCATCAGAATAAGTGTTCAGCCAGTACATAAATTCTCTTCTTGCTGAGAATCGAAACGTGCTGCCTCCTCTTTCAAGCTCTAAGATATTACTCCTTGTTGTTGTTGACAATCTCTCTGATGTTTTCTCCTTTTTACGTCACCTCTTTGGTTTCTCGTACAAGTTGGTTCGTGACTTTCTCCCCAACCCTCCTTTACGTAATTTCTCCTGTACTGCTACTTGGCATGCTGATGAAGGCTTTGGCCGCAACGTCCAATTTGTCTCTTGTAGTCGTGTTTTAGTAAAGCTCACAATCTACTTCTCGTTTATTGAGTGATTCATTCATTGCCTTTTTAAGCATTACTGCAGTTCCCCTCATTCACGTGGATTGACAACGATACATTACATAGAATATTCTTCATCTTGTGAAGTGCTGCCTTTGCTTGGGCTATTCAACCTTTAACTTCCATAGTACATCTTCCATCTGCTGTTATTAAAGTATCCAAATAATTAAATACATTGTCTTGTTTGGGAATGGTTCCTTTCACTTTGATGTTGCATTTAGGTACATTCCTGGCCTAGAGGCTAGCGACTTTTCTCCGTAATCTCGTATACTCTCGTAAGTAACGTGACGACGGTGAGAATCAGCACTGGTTTGAATCGTGTCGGTAACTTACGGGGTATGTGAGCCGGCCGCTCAGAAAGCATTGGCAAACTACTGCGCGCAATCTTGCCAAGACATCAACAATCAGCTGAAAGATGCTGACGTTGACAGCGATGTCCTGTAAAGGATATGCATGCAAACATTTATTATTTATTAATAACCATTACTTCTGTTTTTTCTGCTTGCTCCCTGGTCGAGGGGTTAGCAGCTTTCTCCGTTAACCTCGAACACTCTCGTGGTTGACGTGAGCGCACGAGAATTAGAAGTGGTTCGAGTCGCGCCAGTGACTTATGAGAGTATGGAGCCGGTCGCTCAGAAATTCGTGGCGTGCTGATGAGCGTAATCTAGCCTAGGAATCAACATACAGCTGAAAGATGCTGGTGTTGACCGCAATATCCTGAAACAGGATGGAAATGCGGAAGAAGAAGACTTCTGTTCTTCTGTGTCTCAGTCATTGTTTGTTTTGACTGCCTGTTACTATTTATATCTATCATTTCTTGTAACTGTGTTCCATTTTGATCGACCTAAATCATGTCATCTGCATATTTCCAATCTATAAACTATTCAAATATATAATTGCTTGCTTACAATACGTAGATGAAGAAGTCAACAGTGTGGTCGTATATTTACAATGTGTAGAGAGAGAATTCAAATGTAAGATCGGTTGTTTACAAAATATAGACTGTGAATTGAATCATATGGTCGAAAGACATATAACTGTATTCGCAATCTGGGCACCTTCCATTAGACGTTATGACAGTTCTGAGACAGTTGTAGGGATTCACATGGTTAAGAATTTTCCAATTTACCTGGATGGTACAGTGTGGTATGTTTTTCTTTTTGAAGTCAACCCGAATTTCTGCTTTCTTACAATTTAATTGTAACCCTTCTTGCTCACTGTGCGCAATAAATTCTGCACACTTTTTATTATTAGTAATATTATCATCACCATTATTATTATTGATATTATTATTATTATTATTATTATTATTATTATTATTATTATTATTATTATTATTATTATTCACTCACACTCCGTTGTATTTTCTAGCCAATCACTGCAGCATCTTATTTCTGGACAACACAGGAAGTACGCCGCAGATCCTGATATGTCAGCTGTGTATCAAAGACGGAGACCTGGTTCCTGGGACGAATGTTTTCCATACCTGGGACTGCTAGAGCAACTAACAACCATTGTCTGGGGAATGCTAGTGAAAGTATAACGTCAGGTACAATTAAAAGAAAAAGTCAAACGGCGTTCGCTGGTCAAATAATGAGAAGAGAAGAGTTGTAAAACATCGTGACGACTGGACAGTTCAGTGGGAGCAGAGGCAGAAGTAGAGGCAGACCGGGAGAAATGATACTGGATGGACTGAGACGGTGACATATAGGGATATCCTCTGCAGAGATGAACCAGTACGTCAAGGACCTAGATTGTTGGAGAGATATAAACGCCTACTTCAGCTGGCAGGGCAAATGCTGATGATGGCGTTTCAGGACTGTAGTCTGAGGACTTGACTTTACGTGACTTGATTTTTTTTAAAAATAATCCAAATTCGGTCTCTTTCAACCTGCTTCTTCAGCCTTGGTTAGAGTTGAGATTCGTGGTTTTTGTGGGTTTACCTTTTTTTTTTTTTTTTTTTTTTTTTGGTGCTCTCTTACGAGTGAGTCCTATCTCGGAATGATTATTAAGTGTTTGTATCTGTGACGTCAGTTGGGAGTTGGTCGGTGAGTTGTCTTTTATACCCATCTCTTCTGGTGGTTTATTCGGTTAGTGAAGGTTCCTGGCTCGCCTGGCTGTAGTCCTTATAAGGACTTTTTGTTTGGTCTTTTTGCCTCCTTTTTTGTGTGTATTGTCTTCAAAAGCTTTTCGATGTTTTCATTCTCCTCTTTGCGCCTTTTTTCACTTTCGAGTTTGAGTTTCCACTGCCTTTCAATTTCTTCCTCCGTGATCAACCACGGGACGATCTCTCCGTCATCTATACAGTACTCTAAGTAGGTTTGTTGTAGTGTACTGTATTATAATTTTGCACAAGCGTAACATCGCGGTAAATATTTCCAATACGATTCAAAAGTTGACACCGCAAGAACTTTGTTTTGTTCCACAATTGTACAATCCAAGATTTAATATAACTCATTGTCGGTGTAAAACCCGAACTCGGAAAAAGCTGAGACATAAACAGCTACAACCGGTTTCCGGGCCTCATTGTACAAACGCAAACCACAACTCGTCACAAACCAAGAGAAAGACCTACTGTACATGCGGGGAATGGTAGCTTCTCAACTCGCTACGACCACACTAGAAAAGTAAACTCTAGAGAGAATAGAAGGACGAAAATCAGCAGCCAGTATTTGGAATCAACCAAATAAGGACCTGACATCTTGGTGTTGTCAACTGTTGACATGTGATGTGAAGTCGTCCCGTTCGGATGAAGGTGAATATGATATTTATTTTAAATCTTAGATTAGTTTGTGAGTCTTTTTCCCAGAAGAAAAGTTGGTAAGTCGACTTGTTGAACCCATGTGGTGAGGACAGGCATAAGTGAAGAGGAAACTGCACACCTGCTAGTCTAAACCTTCAACACCATGTAATAAAAGATTGAATAGAGGACAACAATTATAGGTCGATAACCATTAGAGAGCATCAAGACTCCTTTCCCTCCACTATTATTTTTCTCTAGGAACAAAATTTCTTTTATTGATTTCACTTGTGTTCTTAGGCTGTTACATTTCATTTCTAATGTCATATTGATGATATCATTAGATGCATGTGATTGATGGAATTTCAGGTTGTGGTCCTACTCATGTAGATCCAGACCTGACTTGGTGAAGATTGAATGCAGCACCTGTTGAGTGAGCACATTGTTGAGTCATGCCCTTGATAGAGTAGTGCATAAACTTATCTACCTGCAAACATTCCATTTGTCTTATAGGAGAGGTAATCTTTATTTAAACATTTACCTGCCAGAAATGGAAAGAAAACCAAGAGCCAACTTATAATGTTCTACTCAGACCTGGAACACTAAGACTACAGAACATACAGGAATTAATTGATAGCCAAAGGTATTCCCAAAGCTGGAAGTGGAGAACCCTGAGTGTTGACAGTTCTTTTCTTTTTTTTTTTTTTAGATCATCCAGGCCAATAAAAGATTAGCAGTACATGGCACTAGAAAAAATATAGCTGTTATTATACACATTATAATTAGCACATCAATTCTGTATAATTACCATTATATGTATATGTCCTTATTTTATGACAGGAAATTGTAATTTTTAATGCAATTTACAAAATCCATGTTCGTGTTTATTAAATCATTAAAAAATAATGAGGTCATGTCATGTATTGATTATATTTTTACTTGTCATAGTCAAATTGTTGTAAACTACCCTTGATAGAATTAATTAGTTGGCAGAGGAGGGGCAAGGAACCACTTAAAGGATAATTTGGGTATAAAAGGGAATACAACTTTTTCAGTTATTTCCTGAAGGTATTCCTTGGTTCTCTAAAACTCTATTTCTGGTCTCAAACAATTTAGTCAGTACAGCTAAATTAATTAAACGGGCAGGATCACATTGGGAAAAAGGATTGTGCATCCTTTATCTCTTTGGGGTTGAGCCATCAATCTCGACGTATCCGACATGTACATCTGGGTATTCTATCGGTTTGCTCCTGAATTTCTTGGGTTTCTTCTTTTCTTTTCCTTACCAACGCCTTCTGAATTCCGTGCGCATGAGTTCCTCTTTAATTTCCGCTCTTCTTGCCGATTCTTGGCACTCCTTCAAGGTAGGTGTCTTCTTTAGGGTTTTGGCGGCTCCCACACTGCACATCTTGTGAGTCTGTTGTTTCTTGTTGTTGGTCTTGCCACGTGACATTTTCCTCCCCCGTATCAGGTTTCTTGAACTGTTCAGGTAACTTGTTCTTGATAGCGCTCGCAGTTGCAAATGACGCGAGTCTGAGGAACGGGTGGTCAGATTTTAAGCGAGTTCTACATTAGTAAAGGTAGGAGTCGTAGTGTGGTGGGCAGCCAGGCACAACGGCCAGAGTGAAACTGACCACATGAACCAATGATTGCAGTTTGATGCAGACAATATGTGGGAGCATCATCAGTCCCTGGGCGGATGTTTAACATTGATCTAGGTTCCCAGGTCAACCAGACCTTAAATGACTACCTGGAAATGTCTAGAAAAGTGGCGGCCGGCGAGATTTTAAACACAATCCATCGAGTTGATATATGCTTGCTTACTTGTGTTCGTTGGCTTGAGCTCCAACGCAAAGTCCTGTATGTCGGATGAAGGCATCCTGTTGTCCAACATCAGTGTGATGTCATACAGGACCTGAGGTTTGCGTGAGTATCCGTTGTCCCATGTCTGGCTTATTGGTGCGCTGACTGGTGGTCCCTCGCCGTACAGGCAGACACTCTCCGACTTCGGAGGAATCGGCGATCCTATTGACTTCAGCCAGGACCCCGAAGGGACCTGTTGCCCAGGACGCTCGACGAGGACGCGTCAATAGGTCTTGGCCAGTATATAACCCGGCCCTGGTGCCTTGGAAACACCTCTGCGTCCCAGTTGACTGATTTAAAAAAGCCGACATATTTATAAAGACCGACTGATTTATAACCACTGTGAAATTAGTGCCCAAGACACCTTAGGTCTTGGAAGAAGGTTCATTACTTACTTTTTATATTTGTAAGTTGGTAGGTAGGTAGGTAGGTAGGCAGGCAGGCAGGCAGGCAGGCAGGCAGGCAGGCAGGCAGGTAGGTAGGTAGGTAGGTAGGTAGGCAGGCAGTCAGGTAGGTAGGTAGGTAGGTAGGCAGGCAGACAGGCAGGCAGGCAGGTAGGTAGGTAGGTAGGTAGGTAGGCAGTCAGGTAGGTAGTTAGGTAGGTAGGTAGGCAGGCAGGCAGTCAGGTAGGTAGGTAGGTAGGTAGGCAGGCAGGCAGGCAGGTAGGTAGGTAAGTAGGTAGGTAGGTAGGTAGGCAGGTAGGTAGGTAGGCAGGCAGGCAGTCAGGTATGTAGGTAGGTAGGTAGGCAGGCAGGCAGGCAGGCAGTCAGGTAGGTAGGTAGGTAGGTAGGTAGGCAGGCAGTCAGGTAGGTAGGTAGGCAGGCAGGCAGTCAGGTATGTAGGTAGGTATGTTGGTAGACAGGCAGGCAGTCAGGTAGGTAGGTAGGTAGGTAGGTAGGCAGGTAGGTAGGTAGGTAGGTAGGCAGGCAGTCAGGTAGGTAGGTAGGTAGGTAGGTAGGTAGGCAGGCAGGCAGTCAGGTAGGTAGGTAGGTAGGCAGACAGGCAGGCAGGCAGGCAGTTAGGTAGGTAGGTAGGTAGGTAGGTAGGTAGGTCGGTCGGTCGGTCGGTCGGTCGGTCGGTGAGAAGGAAGAAAACTAGGCAATGAGGTAGCGAGTGAAGCAGAGGTGGAGAGAGAAGAAAAGAAGGACAGACAGGCAGACAGACAGACAGACAGATGGACAGACAGACAGATGAGGTAGCTCGGACGGTAAAGAGCTAGATAGGTAGGAAGAGAAGAGGTATATTTATTGTTATAAAATCAGATGAATATGTAGGTAGATAGGTTTGTTCGTAGGCATGCAAGTAAGTAGATAGGTAGGTAGGTAAGCAGGCAGGCAGTCAGGCTGGCAGGCAGGCAGACATGTTAGTAAGTAGTTAGAAATGTAGGTGGGTAGACAGACACGTATACAAATAGCAGATTCCGTGCTGACACGTTAAAGTTACCTAACCCCTATGTTGTTCAGACACAGCTAAGAGCCAGAATACTCACCAGCACTTTAACTTCCACAGGTTCCGGTGTGCTGGCAATATTTGGAACATTCCCAGGAACCAAAAGCGTGCTGGATGGCGCTACTGGACTTGTGGACCCACAGTTAGTCCTTGGAGAAAAGTCTGGGAATACAAAAGCCGTTTCGGATTCCTGTTTAAAAAGTTCCATTTTGGCTTTGATGGCGTCAGATTCCCGACGAAGCTGCTCCGCTTTAGCTCTGAGTTCTTCTGAATGCAACAGAAGAGCTGCGTGATGTGAAGTTTCTTTACCACTACTGCTACAAATCTGTTCCGACTTTGACCGAAGCGCTTCCGACTTTAAACGAAGCATATCCGAAGTGGCTCGTAAATAGTCGGCGTTAGCTTTCAGTGAGTCACATCGGCACTGCATTGGGTCGGATCTGGCTCGCCACAAATCGGCGGTCACTCGGGCATATTCGGGGATGTGAAACAGCCCTGGCGGAGATGGACCTGTAGACAACAATATGGTAAAAATGTATTATAGTATGTCCCACAAAGAATTCCTTCATTCACGATCAATTATTTTGAAAACTGTCTGTTGCATCGTTATGAAATTTTTCCAGCCGTCTTATATTTACCCCCACCCAAGGAATATGTCTTTGATAGGTCCAAAAACAACTTAAATCATCGAAAGCGGCGACATTTCTTTGATCTTTTGCTGAACAACTAGTGATTTCTCGCTAACAAATTTATGTTTTACAGTAATGTCTATTCAGACGACAACACAAGGCGTATCCGGATTCATATGGGAGTGGGTGCAATGAAAGAACTAGCTTAAAAGTCGACGGAGTCGGCTGCATTGCACCAGGTTTTATCCCATATGGCTCAGTTTCTTTCCGCAGCGCGGAAAGCGTCGCACTAAGCACGAACTCCGTAGCAGCAGCGACGACCCTCGGGAGTCTCCGAAAAAATGCACTCGTGAAATGAAGGACGCGGCCCAGAATCGAACATACAACCTTCGGAGCCCGAGTCAGACGGCTTGACCACTTCACCACGGAGAATCCCGAGAGGGGTGCAATGTGTAATATTAGTAAAGACAGAGAATTTACAGAGGCACGCTGTAAATAATTTGTAAATTAACAGGAAAGTAGAAGGAATATATTTCTTACCTAATTTTTCATTTCCTTCTTGTTTCTTCAGCTGCTGGTTAATAAAGTGTACACAAGTATTCATGTTAGCTTTTTATATTGAGTTCGTGAAAGCTTCCAAATAGCTGTGCGTTAATGTGCATATGGAGTGACCAGAAATGATACCGCAATTTAGTTATCATGTTTCCATTTTTCAGGATCTGTTCAGCTGTCTGTGTAGTTTGTTCACACGTACACATGGGTGACAGACCCGCTTTGAGTCTTCGTGAAAGACTGTCTACTCTGCTATTTACCGTTCAGAGACGGAACATGATTACCTGTTTTGATATATGAAAATAGTTGTCAGTGTCTCTGTAGTGGGCTTTCTTCTTAACGACCAAGATGTTGGTCCTCTTTTCATTGAAGTTTATAGATTGATTCGTATGCACGTGTGTTGTCCCCTAATTTGACAACATGTTTGCTCTAACGTTTCTTGTTATGCCACAATATGTCAGTTTCCACCGCAATATTACTCTTCTGTTGGTATTCAATACGTTTAGTGTGTGTGTGTTTTTTTTTTTTTTTCGATACAGTTGTTTGTCATCGCTGAAGGCTTGCGGAATTGAAAATTCATCACAGTGGAATACAAACTGTTGCAATTGACATTATGCTGATGCTGTAATGTTTAAGGCCTGCAATTCGTCTGAATAGTTGGAGCAAAATATCCCAGTAAGTGTGTACGTAGATTAAGGTCTGCCATCTGCTCAGACCTTAATCTGTGTCGGACGATTCCAGTAGGTTGATGATTGCTCTCGGTTGCATAAACTTCAATCCATCCTTTCTCCAATAGTCTTCCTCATTCAACACATGGTTCTCACTTTTTATTCCAGTAACGTTTATCAATATTTAATAGCGCGGACTGGTTTATAGACAGACAGACAGACAGACAGACAGACAGACAGACAGACAGACAGACAGACAGACAGACAGACAGACAGACAGGCACGCAGACAGACAGACAGACAGACAGACAGGCAGACAGACAGACAGAAAGGTAGGTAGGTAGGTAGGTAGGTATGAAGGTAGACAGACAGACAGACAGACAGACAGACAGAAAGGTAGGTAGGTAGGTAGAAAGGTAGGTGGGTGGATGGATGGCTGGCTGGCTGGCTGGCTGGGCAGCTGGCTGGCTGGCTAGCTGGCTGGGTGGGTGGGTGGGTGGCTTGGTGGGTTGGTAGATAGATAGATAGATAGATAGATAGATAGATAGATAGATAGATAGATAGATAGATAGATAGATAGATAGATAGATAGATAGATAGATATTCCGCCAGGAGTCAATACACATTGTTTTCATCATCATCATCATCATCATCCTCATCATCATCATCATCATCATCATCTTCCACTTCCGCCGTCGTTGGGAGAAATAATGTGCGTTCCAGCGCCCGGTGAGCGATACTGGATAGTGTCATTCCGTGTGGTTGTACAATGTCTTTGATGTCGTCAATCCATTTTCTTCTTGGACGTCCTCGTGGTCTCGTTGCAGATGATCTTTGATGTCAGGCCAGTGATGGTAGTTGCTGGTGTTGCAATCTAACGACATGACCAAACCACTTGATCTTCTGTCTTTCAATAAATGTGGCACAAGGTGTTGGTCCCACAGTCTGTCTGATAATAACATTTCTTACTCGGTCTCGGATTGTTAAGTTGGCAGCTCTCCTCAGGCATCTCATTTCGCAGGTGTTGATTTTGCGAGTGTGTAAATTGGATAAAGTCCAGGTTTGAGATTGGTAGCATAGGGTTGGTGTGAATATGCTGTTTATTATCTGTCGTTTTGCGGACATGGATATATTTGGATGTTTCAGTAAGGGTGATAGTTGATATGTAAGTGCACTAGCTTTTTGACAACTGATTTCGATTTCTCTGTCCAATCTGCCATCTTCAGTTATCATATTTCCAAGTTTGAATTCTTTAACTTGTTTCAGAGATGTGCTAGTTATCTGTATACTTAGTGGGCCCGTCAATCTGCTAACTCGCATTACTTCGGTTTTGGCTGTATTTATGCTCATATTGTATCTCCTGCATGTTGAACTCAGATTATTAATATGATTTCGCAGTCTGCCTTCGTCGCTATAAAACAGGCACTAATCGTCTGCAAATAGAAGTTCATTTATTTCCTGTGGATCAGTTGTTTCATCTGGAGTAAAGAGTTCTAAATTTTCTGAATCTGCTCGTCAAGACTTGCTTCTTTGGATATTCTGTCCATGTAGATATTAAATAACAGGGGAGAGAGTACATATCCCTGCCTCACTCCTGTATTGACTGTGAACATATTTGATATACCTTCTTGTGTTCTTACTGCACTTCGGCTCGAGTGGTACATGGCCTTGATGTTTTCTAGCAATTGCCCTTGTATCCCATAGTCTTCAAGGATGGTCCATAATTTGTATCTGTCTACTCTATTGAAAGAAGCCTTTTCCTGATCTACAAACACAATATTCTGCTGATCACTATATTCGATAATCTTTTCACATATTTGTCTAAGTGTAAATAATGCATCAGTGCAACTTTTACCTTTCCGAAAACCGAATTGTACTTTGCTTAACTGTCGTTCAACTATGGGTCTAGCTCTTTGTTCCAATAGTCTTGCATACATTTTCCCTATATTGCTCAGGAGATTTATATGTTTCGCACTCTCTCATATTGCCTTTCTTTTTCCGTATTGGTACTATTATTGCCTGTTGCCAATAATCTGGGACATTTCTATCTTCCAATGCTATATTAAAAAGTCTTGTTAGCCATTTAACTCCTGTTTCCCCACAGGCCTGAATAGCTTCTGTTGTTATTCCATCTGGACCTGGTGATCTGATTTTAGGACTTTTCTGTATAACTGCTTTAACTTCTGCAGGTATAAAATTTGGTTCTTGCTGTCCCTGGCTTTTAGGCACAAAAGTGAGGTTTTCTATGTTATGCGTGGGGTTAAGTAGTTCTTGAAAGTATTCTGCAAACCTTGCTAGTCTTTGTTGTGGATTCTGAGGGCTTCGTGGCTTAGAGGTTATGACTTTTCTCCGTAATCTCGTATACTCTCGTCGGTAACGTGATGATGGTGAGAATCAGCAGTGGTTCGAATCGCATCGGTAACTTACGGGGTATGGGAGCCGGCCGCTCGGAAAGCAATGGCAAACTACTTAGCGTAATCTTGATATGTAACATAGTCTTGTTCAGATTTAGTTGTGATCCACTTTTTGAACGCTACCTTCTTTTTGAATATGCTATCTTTAACTTCGTTGTTCCACCAGGCTGTTCTTAATCTTTTGTCCTGTCCTACTTTCTTTGTTCCACATTTATTTTCCAGTGTGTCGAGCATGGTAGCCTTGAAAATTGTCCATTCCTTATCTACTCTTGAGTGATCCATTCCTTATCTACTCTTGAGTGGTCATCAGGGATGTACTTATGTAGGTTTTTGATTTCTTGATTAAATTCGTCTTTAACCGTATTTTCCTGAAGCCTCCTATAATTGATGACATGTGTTGTTACCTTTTTGTTTCTTATTTTCCTGTATGTTGAAATCTTTTTTTATTATGACTGATTTGTGATCAGTATCAACATCTGTATTTGGGAGTGCTCTTGAATCTAACAGTAGTCTTCTGTCTGATTTCCTAATTAGAATAAAGTCAATTTGAGATGCTTGCCAATGCTAATTCCAATTTTCAAAACAAAAATTCCAAATTCGGCCTCATTTAACCTGCCTCTTCAGCTGTGGTTATTGGTGAGGTCCGTGGCTTTTGTGAGTCTATTCACCCTAATTCTTGTCTTGTACGCTCTTTCGAGTGAGTCCTATCTCGGACTGGTTATGTAAGCGTTTGTGTCTGTGACGTCAGTTTGAGGTATAGTCGGCGGCTGTCCTTTGTTCCCGTCTCTGGCGGTTTCTTATGTTAGTGAAGGCTCCTCGCTCGTTTGGTTTGACTGGTTGCAGTCCTTAAAAGGTTTTTTTATTTGGTGTTTGTTTGTTTGTTTGTTTTTGCCTCCTTTTTGTGTATTTTCTGTAGGAGATTTTCTGCGTTTCCATTTACCTCCTTGCGCCTATTTTCTTTTTCGAGATTGAGCTTCTGTTGCCATTCGATTTTTTCCTCTGCGGTTATCCACGGGATCATCTCTCCGTCTTCTATATAGAACGTGAAGTCGGGTCCATCTTCGAAGTCAGCATACCTTTCTGGGTATACTATCGGTCTCCTGAGTTTCTTGGGCTTCTTCTTTTCTCTTTCATCCCAGAGCCTTTTGAATTCCAGGTGCCTGCGTTCCTCCAATGTTATCGATTCTAGGCACTCCTCCAGGGAGAGTCCAGTTGGGTATTCTGCTTGCGGTTATGGCTCGGTCTTTTGCAGGGTATCCTCTTGCGGATTGTTTGCGTTCTCTTGCATAGCTTCTGTTTGTTTGTTTCGAATTACTTCCATTTCAACTCTCCGCTTTAATGGTGCGTAGCATTTCTTCGTTTTCTTTCTTCATCTCCGCCATATGTTCCACTTCTTTCTGGATGTTTTGCTGGATCTCCTTTATTTCAGCAAGCAGCTTTTCATTGTCGCTGGTCGGTGTCGGTGTTTGAAGCAGCTTGATTTGCTTCTTTAGTTCATCTATCTGGTCTTGCAGTTGAGCCTTTTCCGCTTGTGAGATGCTCGTGGCTGTTTCGCACCTCCACCTTGCTTCGTTGTATGGTGTCTTTGTGTTGATGGCAAACTTTAACACGTCTCTGTGTCGTTGCAGGTACCGACAGCCCAAGTATCTTGCTCCATGCTTGCCCAGGCAGTTGGCGCACTTTCTTTTGTTGTTGGGTGCTCGAAAGTCCGTGTCCAGCTTGGCCAGCGGACACTCCTTGAAGGCGTGTTGATCGGCGCAGTACCGGCAGATTTCCGTCTTACTGCGACATGCTGCTCTGCTGTGGCCGGCCCTCTGGCATCTGGAACATTGATTGATTATTGGGATGAATCTCTCTGGCTGTTGTATTTTCTTGTTGATTGATACTGTGGTCGCCATTTCGCTGCCCTCCGTCGTCACCACTGTCAAGGTTGTAGGTATCTTGGAGTAGGTGAGGAGCCGCTCCGCCTTCGGGAATCGGATGTTAATATTCTCTTCTCGTAGCTGCTTCAGAATTTCTTCGTCTGATAGCTCCACTTGGATACGCTTGACAACCCACTTGCTTGTTGGTAAGTCGGTGTTTCCGACTTTGGTGTCTTTCTCCTCTCTCTGTTTCTCAGTAGATTTGGCTCTTGTCTATTGTGGACTGTCGACGGTTTCCCTCGTGGTGGCTTCAGTAGTGGCTGTAGTTTCAGGTTCTCTGTTACATCTCGCGGGCAGGCTCTCCACGTTCTTCTTCTTGTCGGCTCCCACGTCACATCTTGGTTGCCACGTGTCTTTTGGTGTTCTTTCGACGTGCCATTTTCCCCCGTAAAAGGCTTCTTGACTTGTTCAGGCGACTTGTATTGATGAGATGCTTGGCATATGTCATTCCATTTATACCAGGTTTTGGTGTGGCTACGACGATGTTGAACAAAATTATTTGTTATTAGTATGCAACTTACGACCATTCGACTTTACGACCACAATCACTAGTCATATTATTAACTCAAGTCTAGTGCTTCCACAATGATGTGGATAGGCCTTAGGTTCATACCAGAATGCGATCAGCGTTGCCAGTAGTGGGTTGTGCTCAATATTTAAAGATTTATTTCTGCCTCAATTATCAGTCGAACGGCGTTGTCTGCAAAGATCAGGTTGTGTGACGGTTTATTCCATGCTCAGTCTTCGTAGGCTTAGATGGATAACCTGATTTTTACAGATGACGCTGCAGTTACGACCCACTCTGAGGAAGAATTACAATGTCTACTATCTGCATTCTCTAATGCTTGTTCAGAATTTGGTTTAACAATTAGCAAAAAGAAGACACAGATTATGTCACAAGGTGCACATGGGGTACCATCAATCTTTATTGACGACGCCGAACTAGAGATGGTAGACCATGTAATAATAATGTTTCCTATAGTATTTTCCACACCTGTATTTTGTGTGTTTTGCAAAAATTAAACCAGTTGTACATGTACAGTTAATGCAGTGTTTTTCTTATACCTGACGATGTAAAAATAAGAAACAAAATGGTGTAGAGACGATAAGAATGGCACAAAATGAACATCGAAAATTATGATTTATAACAATAATAAAAGAAATTTATGATATAATTTACCTTAAATATTTTTATAACATCACTTCACCTTAGTTTAGACATAGCATACTCAACTTACGACCAAATCGTGTTACGACCGGTCTGTCGGAACCGATCATCGTGGTCGTAAGTCGACGACTACCTGTGTATATATATATATATATATATATATATATATATATATATATATATATATATATATATATATATATATATATATATATATATATATATATATATATATATATATATATAAAATACATGAATCTACGTCAATAGTTTTATATATATATAAATGTGTGTGTGTGTGTGTGTGTGTGTGTGTGTGTGTGTGTGTGTGTGTGTGTGTGTGAAATGTTATACACCACAATACATCTCTGGTTGTCAATAGTTATATACAATAATACATTTCTATTTGTCGATAGGCATATACAACAACCGTCGTATCTGTCAATAGTTGTATACAACAACACATCTCTGTTGTCAATAGTTATATACAACAACACATCTCTTTTGTCAATACTTATATACAGTTACACATCTCTGTTGTTAATAGTTATATACAACAACACATCTCTGTTGTCAATAGTTATATACAACAAGACATCTCTGTTGTCAATAGTTATATACAACAATACATCTCTGTTTGTCAATAGCTATATACAACAATACATCTGTTTGTCAATAGATATAAAATCATGTTCCAACTACACATCAAAGATTAACTGCAAGCTTCCATAACAATGAGTGAGTGACGCTAGCTCTGACTGTCATCAGGCGGCTATTTCCACAGATGCTTTGTTAGTTAGCCCTCCGTTAAGAATGGCAGACTCTCCTATTAAGAAGTTCTCTTAGCAAGGTAACTGCCTAAAAACAAATACATTCAATGTACAAATTCTTTATGTTGGTCACGGCAAGCTGATGTTCCTGGTCCTGCTATCCCGCTGATCCATTGCCAGAGATCTATCCATCGAGATGACTCACTAAACATGCTGAGAAAGGTGCAGATATGCATGCTTCGGGTAGAGTGGTATGCTTCAAATCAAAACATCACAGATAGAAGGATCTGTTGGATGTTTTCTGCAGGACATGCTGGTGTCGTGGGAAACAAGCAGACGGACAGATTGGCTAAGTCTGCACTGTTGGGCCGGGTGCTAGAAAAGGCAGACGTGATCATGGCACTTTGGAACCATGTGTATATTGGGGAAGAACAGATAAATTACTAAAGCCTTAAGAGAATGGTGAGGCAGGGAAGGACTAGTTTCCAGCCGACACTCAGTGCCCTGAGAGGACACAATGCCCATTAGGGATATACGTATGGACGTAACTTCATTCGGGGACACACGTATGTACGTAAATTCACGTAACTTCATTCGGGGACACACGTATGTACGTAACTTCATTCGAGGACACACGTATGTACGTAACTTAATTCGGGGACACACGTATGTGCGTAACTTCATTCGGGGCCACAAGTATGTACGTAACTTCATTCGGTAACAGCGGTATGCTTATTCCTGACACTGCCAGGGTCCGGGTCACTGTTAATCTCACCGGTATACAGACAGTTACACTCTTGGCATTTCTAAGAATCCACCACCCAATCATAGAATCCACCACCCAATCATAGAATCCACCACCCAATCATCCATCGACACTCAAGAGTACACACCTCCGTGATCTCACGCCACAACACCACTGGCTGCCTGTGATATAACAAGATTAGCACACCGTCCCTGGTTTCATTCTCTGGGAATAACTTCTGTCGTGACAAGTTTTTTGGCTAATGGCGTTGATCTGATTTATGAAAGAGAAAGCAGCAAAGTGGGATGAAGAAACGGCAGTGATGAAGTAGACAAGCCATTCCACTTGGTGAATTCGTGACTTAATATATGTTGTATGTTCCCCCGTTGTATACCTTAATATATGTGTTATGTTCCCTCGATGTATACCTTAATATATGTGGTATGCTACACACCCGCCGATGTATACCATAACATATGTGGTATATTCTCCACTTGTATACCTTGATATATGTAGTATGTTCCCCGTTGTATACCTTAATATATATGGTATGTTCCCCTGGATATCGGTCTATGTGGCGAAGATGTTACGGTCGTGATTAGAAACACAGCGATGCTGTTTATGTTTTTTTTCGAAAAAGGTGTAAGTGCTGGTTGCTGAGAAAGCAATGGGAAATTACTGAACGTAAAACTTGCTAAGGAATCACGAACAGCCAAAATGCTGGGGTTAACTGCAACGTGCTATGAAGTACATGCAACAAAATATATATATATATATATGCTTTTATCGTACATCCTGTTCAGGACATCGCTGTCAACATCAGCATCTTTCAGCTTATTGTTGATTTCTTGGCAAGATTACGCTCAGTAGTTTGCCATTGCTTTCTGAGCGATCAGCTCACATACCCCGTAAGTTACCGACGCGGAGAGAACCACTTCCAATTCTCGCGCAATGTCACGTTACTTACGAGAGTATACGAGATTACGGAGAAAGTGGTGTAACCTCTAGACCACAGAGACCGGCGCCTTATTAGGGTAATGGTTCTCAATGTACGATGCAACAGTTTCCCATGCTTTCAGCATTCTCTTATTGTGCCAGAATATTGGTGGTTTGCTGTTACCTTCTCCTCCTCCTCAGACAAACTCTCCTCCACAACTTCTTGCTGTGAAACACAATGTAATTCCATAAGCTCTTCGTTGGTCAGCTCTTGGCTATGCTCTTCCACAAGCTCATTGATATCTTTGTTATCCACCTCAGTACCGCAGGATTGGGTGCACGGCTATCTCATCCCTCTCCCAAAACTATTCAAGGATCATTCAAAGCTTAGCGGCTTTAGAATCATCACCCTTCAAAATACATTTGGGAAGGTTCTAGAGAAGATAGTCGCTGTCAAGCTGCAAGAGTTTTTGGAAAGGGGGAAGCTTCTGCCAAGAGGCCTGGGGAGCTACAGGCCAGGACAAGATACCGGGTCAAATGCAGTCACTTTTGACTTTGACGTTTATGAGGGGTTCCAGAGTAGACAGGAAACGATCCCAGCGCTTGATCTCGAGGATGCGTACAATAGAGTTCGATATGATATTTTGATGACCGCACTGATGGAGAAGGGGGTCAATCCCTGGTTGATGAACTGGATAGCAGCCGTCTTGCATTCTCGTCGGGTTGCTCTTTTAACAGTGTATGATGAAACGATGGCTTAACAAGTCTTGTAGAAATTCTAAATCAACTTTATTAAACGTTATAGCCGATACAATGTCATGGTAGAATACAAACGTGTTGACGGCCTGCCTTCTAGGGCTAGGTTCAGATGTAAACTGATTCTTGACAACAAACTACGTCACGACTTGAGCATCTCTCCTCCCATTCCATCCCGATGCTCAGTCGTGCTGTAGCCTTTTCCCACCTAAAACCCAACCTCTGTTACACCTCCCTATGTTTTCTAAAGAATTTTTCCTGTAAAGGAAAAATTCTTTACTCCCAATTCCCTTACTCTATTCCCTCTTTTTCCTTACCTCCCACAGTTCCTCTAATCTTCCCTAAACCAACTCCAATTTGAGTAATTATTCTATTCTTTAACTCTTCTCCCTGTCATATTGTCATATAGTAACCCACTATAAACTTCTTCTTCGTTTCTGCCTCTTCATACTTTGACACATATAAATCTCAACTTTATACAATACCTCATACCACATATGGTTACCTTTTTTTTTTTTTTTAAACTAAACCTTCCTTCTTCCCTTTCCTTACTTCCCACCGTTCCTCTAATCTCCCCAAACCACGTTATTTTAAGTAAACCAATCTATTCGTAACTCTTTCCCCAAACCATATAGTAATCCACTAGGTATTTCGGGTTCGTTCTTGGCACCTCAAGTTCCTGTATCAAATATACATATCATAAGAATAATAGCTCGTATAATCGTTATTGTACACATGGCATTATGAAATCCCTCACTCTTTCACAACACAGGACAAACAGAAATAACGTAGTTAGAAAAAGTAAAGAAGGGATGCGCACCCAGTGAAAAGCATAAAGAATGAATAGTCAACATGATCACATTTACCTCCCTTGCCAATAAAAATATTTTGTACAACAATTTTTTTTAAATACATCTTATGAAATAGATCTTTGTTCTCTATAAATCAAGTTGTCATAAGTTTTCTCAACATTTATATATTCAACATTTATATTGCCATCCACAATCTTGTCTATATTTCCGTTACCTCATCCTTTACCACAAGCCAATGTTCATATTCTATGAACATTTTTAATTTAATAAACGCTGGTATTTCACAGCTCCTATATCTTTCCCCCTCACATCCCATAATGTGCTTCTTTGTCTACCTATATCAACACTCCCGCTTATATGCTGCCATTCACAGTCTCCCCCTCCTTTTTCTTCATACAACGCTGACTTCAATGCAGCTCCTATTTTATTTTCTAATACTTCATATCCATAAGAACCTCTTCATGCCGACTATCTATATGTCTCTCTATTAGCCCTCAGTATGTGTCTCTCTGTTAGCCCTCATATATTTTCTTTATTCCAGCCAACACCATAACTACTTGAAAAATAACTTATTTAATTAAATTTATAACTAGGTAACATAATACACAAAACAACTTAATTAAATAAAACGAAATAAAATCAAAATAAAATATCATACCCCCCAACTCATTCAAAGAAAACAGATTTTAAAATGACATAACATGCATTTTATCAAATCAAAAGAAAATATTCTATTACTACCTATCACTATTGGTCTCTTTTACGGACCAATAGTTTGTACGGAAAATCTAGGAACACAATAATCCTATTCTAAAATCACATAACAACCATCATTTCACAGGACCAAATCAAGCAAAAAAAAACATATTATATATGAGGCATTTAAAACTCAAACTCAATAAAACAACTGTCTTCTCGCTAAAGAGAAGGTTTTCAAACAAAATTAACTCACATAGAACTACCTACTTACAGTGCCTAAGCAACATTGTCCTCCTATACGAATCAATGTAACTCATATCTATTCACTCAAGTCATTCCATTGTTTTTATAACCGAGAAACTAAAACAACTCACTGCCAATTATATATATATATAAATCTGCTATCTACAGACCAATTTCCAACTTAAAACAATATCTATTCTTCTCACAAAAGTCTTTAACTAACAATGAGCGTATTATCTACCAACAGAACCTGTGATTCGACACACCAACTGTTTCTTCTGGATTTGTTCCACATATTCTTATAACTACTTATTCATTACCACCAACCACGGTATTTATTAGCACCAATCAACACTTGTCTATTTACTATAGAGTACATCTAATTGCTGTAACATTGACTAAATTATCTATCTGATAAGAAGTTTAACATATAATCAACCAGCCATTCCATCACAGAGAGAGAAAAAAAATATATATGTCTCACTCGAACCTACATCCATATTAGTTATCTTAACTACTCCTCAAGATCACTTATGAAAAGTATCAACAGAAGCCTTTTCTATTTCCACCGTCTCATATACTTCATCCAGTATCTCTTTTCTCATATCTTGCTATCTGCAATATTTTCTATCCATTTACCTCCTACGTTTCCACTTCTTCAATAACTCCAAGTTTCTTTGAATAAGTGCTATTTCCACATCAATATCCTCCTCTTCGTATAACCTATCAACTTCCTCCATACTACTATTTGACTCTGACTTCTCATCCATTTCTTCTTCTTCATCTGTATGTCTCTCGCTAGCAGCCGCTAATCTCTTCCGTTCAATATCCCATCTAATTTGTCTATCATTATTTCTTAAGGACCTTTCTAGTAAAGGCATATCTTCACCGCTTGTTGAATATTCTCTAATTCTCCTGTCTTTTCACTTCTCTTTCTCTTTGTTTATCCATTCTTCTTTTTGTCGCTTGTCTAGTATTCTTAAATGGAGCACCTACTTCCTCTTCCATAGACTCTATACTATCATAATGACTCTCATTCACATTTCCTTCTTCTATCGTTTTCGGTATTGTCTGTTCTTGAGCATCATCGTAAACTGGAGTTGTTTTTAACTGACTGTGTGCTGGATCTCTTCTAAAACCTGGGGTTATTGTAGTTCCCCTGACGACTCGCTCATCTAAGTATCCGGTGTCTGAACAATAATTATTATTATAATTATCATTTTCCTTCTCATCGTCATCTCTTCTTAAGTGTTCCACGTGTGCCCTTGCCACATGTCCTGTAATCTGGTTCTTGATACTATACGATACATTTCCTAGCTTTTCCAAAACGTAATAACCTGGGACCCAACGAGCATCAAACTTAAGAGTTCCTTCTATGCTTCTTGTAATAAACTCTATCGCCTACTTTAAACTCCTGTAACCTTGTATTTACGTTTTTGTACTTTTTCTGACTTTCTCTAGCTTTAATTATATTATTCTTTAATCTTACGTGTGCCTTATGCATTTCCTGTATTATGGTTTCTTGAAAGTCTTCCACCACATATTTCCGTCTTGGTTTTAATAGATTATCTATAGGTAGTATTGGTTCTCTCCCGTGTATTAAATAGAATGGTGAAAACCCCGTGCTCTCATTTTGATTTGTGCGAATAGCACTAAGGGCAGGTCCTAAGAATAGATCCCAATCTTTTTCATGTTCATCAACAATCTTTGCTATAACGTCGTATAACGTCCTATGTTGACGTTCGTTCTTAGCATTTGAAGAAGGTCTATAGTATGAGGTCTTTATATGTTTTACATTCAAATCTTTTAATAACTTTTCAAATTTTTTATTTACAAATTCTTTACCATTATCCGTAAGTATACTTTGTGGACAACTAAATCTTGGTACGAATTCTTGTAAAAAAATATTAATGACAGTATCTGCACTCTTATCTGGTATTGCATAAACTTCCGGCCAAAGACTGTAGACGTCCACTATATGAATTAAATACACGTTCCCTGACAATGTCCTAGGGTGAGGACCTTATATTTCTAAACTAATCTTTTGCATTGGAAACTGAGGAATATCTGTATCTTGTAATGGACACTTAATTGCTTTCATATTCCTTAATCTGCATCTTTCACACTTATCTACATATTTACAGGCAGACTTGAATAAGTTCGGCCAATAATATTTACTCGTAAGCGCTTTCACCAATTTATCACGACCGAGATGACCATTCTCATCATGATATGCTTTTAAAACTTCATTTTCCAAATGTGTGGGAATATATTTCCTTAGCTGTTCACTCTTTTCGGTCATATAATATAACTGTTCATCTTCTTGTAAAACTAAGTAATTCTTCTTATATTTATTCTCTTCCGTTTCTTTTAATTTCTGTTTTATTTGTAATACTTTTGGATCTAATTCTTGTTCTTCTTTCATATTAAACTGTGCTAAATGGGGGTCTTCTGCTCTAGGTTCAACCTCTTGATCCGATGGTAAACTCTCAAACTCTTCTCTATTTATTATGGCAGAGTCTAATATATTTACTTGCCAGTTTCGGTCGTCGATCTCTGGTTCACCTTCATCTTCTGTGTTACCTGATGACTGTGGATAGGGGATCCTAGACAATAAATCAGCACACGTGTTAATCCTACCTGGAATATATTCAACTCTGGCATTGTATCCTTGTAGATTCAACGCCCACGTCTGTATTTTCCTGTTCTGCACTGGAGCTTCTAATAGAGACTTTAAAGGCATATGGTCAGTTCTAATAACGAAATTTGCATTATGTAAATAGTAATTTAATTTCTGTAGAGCATAGTGTATTGCATAAGCCTCCTTCTCAATAGTAGTCCATTTCCGTTGAGACCTGCTAAGCTTATGAGACAAGAAATAAATTGGCCTTTCATTTTTAACCCCTGGTATTCCAGATTCTTTTCCTTCATATGGTTGAACCAAACACGCTCCTATAGCATTATCAGAAGCATCTGTGTATAGTATTAACTGTTTATTCAAATCTGGATGCGTCAATAGCGGTACCACTGTTAAACTGTTTTTTAAGAACTCAAACGCTTTTTGACACTCATCATCCCACTTAAATCTAGCGTATTTGCCCGTTAAATTCGTAATAGGTTCTGCTATCTTTGAAAACGCTGGGATAAAGCGCCTATAGTACCCACAAGTTCCTATAAACGCACGCACTTCTTTTACGTTAGTTGGAGGAGGTAACTCTTTAATAACCTTTATCTTGTCTTGGTCCGGTTTAATTCCGTCTCTATTTATAATATATCCCAAATATTTTGTTTCTGTTTTTAAAAACTCGCACTAACTAAGCTTTAATTTCACATCATGTACTCTTAACCTGTCGAATACTAACCTTACATGTTTTAGGTGATCTTCTACATCGCCTGCCGTATAGATAAGAATATCGTCTATGTATGCCAGGGCAAACTTTTGCATACCCTCCAGTACTTCATTTATTAACAACATGTAATGAGATGGAGCCGTTCGAACCCCGAATGGCATTCGTAAAAATTCGTAGGAACCCATATGAGTGCAGAAAGCACTTTTCTTTTGAGCGTCCTTCGACATCGGGATACACCAGAATCCTGATCTTGCGTCCAGTGTCGTGAAAAATGTAGAGCCATTAAGCAACCCCAAAATATCATCAATCACCGGCAGTGGGTACACTACATTCTTAGTGATTTTGTTCAACGCCAGATAGTCACAGCAGAACCGACTTGAACCATCAGGTTTGGCTACAATTACAATCGGAGACGACCACTCTGACTTTGATCTTGTTATTATTCCTGCTTTCAACATATCTTCTATTGCTTTTTCGACAATTTCTCTATTTCTTAAGGGAGTTCTATATGGTTTTAAACTAATTGGTGAATGGTCTCCCGTATCTATTTCCATTGTAACTGTTTTTGTCCTTCCCAATTCTAAATCATTAATTGCAAACACATCCTGGTTTTCTTTTATAAGTTGTTCTAATACTTTCTTATTTTCTGGTGGAGCTTTTAACTGTGTCAACAATTCTTGTTCTCTTGTCCTTTTGTCTAGTGAATGTATTTGGGCTGTATTTCTTCCGAATGGATGGATCAATTCATCCATTTGTGCGTTCCCTCTACTTCCGCGTCCGCGTTTGTTATTAATTCTTTCACTAGAAGTTTGTGAATAGTCTGCTCCCGGCATTTCTACTCTATCTGTTGCCAATATATCACTAATGTTATGTTCCAGTTTAGCTACCACACACCCTCTGTATAATTTAATTTCTCTACCTGTGTTGTTAATCACCATTACTGGAAAGGTTAAGTGTTTATCTAACGCTATTATTCCATCCGGAACTTCCAAACCAGGCTCATCAATTACTTCCTCTTGCAACTCAGTGATTCTGACTGTGTCTCCTGCCACATAATATGGGTTTCTCTTTACCTTTGCTTGTATCAAATTAACCGACTGTGGTTTTAATGTCGTGGACATTTTAACTCTAACTAGTGCTGATATATGCATGTCTTCTTCCATATCTACATAGACGTCCTTGAATTTTAATTTATGTAAATCAAAGAAAAGTCTTACTCCATTTGTTATTAAAAAATCTCTTCCTAACAGCATGTTTCTATTTAAACCTTTCACTACATGAAAAAGATGTCTTACGTTGAGCCCTCCTAACTTAAAATGTATCATTGTTTGTCCAATTACTTGTAAATTCTGTCCTGTAACAGAGTGAAGATTATTATGACTCTTAAATATTCTACAATTTCTCACTATTTTGTATAGAAAACTTTCTTTTACCACACTAACCTGAGCTCCCGAATCAATTAATGTACGAACTCTATACTTTCCTACTTCTATTATACATGAGCTATAATCTGTTTTATTTTCTGTAAACTGTTTGACTTCATCTAGTTGAAAGTATTCTCTGTTCGTTCTACTATGCCTGTTATTAACATATTCTTTAAACCTTGGGACCGTATTATTTTCCCTCCTATCACAGGTCCTATTTAATAGGTAGGGCGCCCGTTTCCCTGTGTTCTTGTACCTGTAAAATTTCTGTGTCTATCTTCAGCATTCCTATTTAACCTGCTATTGCCATTTCTACTCTGTGTATTTGACTGGACATGCCTGTTACCACAAAAACGAGAAACGTGTCCGCGTTGACCACAAAACCAACAGACTACATTTGTGTTATTTGTTTTACCCACTGTCTCACCGGTAGAATACCTCATTTGTCTTCTTTCATCATACGCATTTCTATTACTACCTTGTAACGTCTGTACACCTCCTCTCCTATTCCATCCGAACCTCGTTTGTCCTATCTCCATAGGCTCCTCAATTCTATCTTCTCGACTAGTTCCTATTTCTCGTCCTGTTCTCAATCTAAATCTACGTCTCAAATTTTCTTCTTGTACTGCAATATCTACAGCTTGTGACAACCTCTCGGGGTTTTCTCTCATCAGCTTAAACTTCAGTCCATCGGATTTTATGCCATCCACAAAAATCCCGACTAACATCCTCTCCACCTCTTCTCCTCGTACATTCTGTCCCAAGAATGCCTCTTCAGCCAGGTTAATCAACCTATCGCTGAACAATTGTACCGTCTCTCCATTATTTTATTTAGACTGCCTCAATACCGAAAACGCATGTTGTGGATCTATTATTTCCGCGTATTTGTGTGCCAGGTCTTCTTTGAATTGTTCCCATGTCTCATCTACTCTAGCCTCTAATTTTCTTCTGATATGATCCGAAACCGGTTCTGTTGCCGCCTTATAAGCAAGTCTCATTTTCTCTTCATCTGATGCAGACACTAAATATGCATATTTCTCTATGGAAGTTATCCATTTCTTAAACTCTCTGGCCTGTCCACTAAACTTAACAATTTCAGTTGCCATTTTTTGTTGTTTTATAACCGTATGAAGTCTACCTACCGCTGTTCCTACCCCCGTCAAAACTTGTGCCAATGAATCCTGTTCCGTCATGCTGAAATATTATTGTACAAACCAAACAATCAATTTCACATTTGTAACCAGCTAATTTAAGCAATACAAATAACATTTACCTTATACACCAAGAACAGTTCGACCAGCTAATAGGTTTACTTATTACCCTACTCTCGGTTCCCGATTCAAGCAAGACGTACTCCTCTAGGTTCGCCGTCAGGTTGAACTTAAACGCCTGGAGTCTGTATAAGTTGAAACCAATCGCGCACTTCAGGTAGTTCCTTCTTCCAAGGGATCTCGCACTCTTCAGGTAGTTTCTCTTCTTAGGATGCCTCAATACTTCAACCCCTGGTTGGGTCCCTACCAGACTTCTGGCTTCTGACTTCGCCCCGGTTGGGGTACATCAAATCGACGTCTTGAGAACGACTCACACGCAACAGAGCCCAAAAGGATTAGCTCTCATATGCAGCGGAGCCCAGAGATAGTCTGACTGCGTCAAAAAGATATGGGCCAATCAATGAAGGAATGAAGTATTTAGCTGCTGTCCTGATTTTCTTTTCTTATAACGATTCAGTTGCAAGAGAGCTCAAAAACTTTTTAACATTGTCCACAGATCTTAGATAATATTTGATTTGATGAAACGAGTTGTCCGAATTCATCACCATTCTCGAAAATGTTTGATTTTTGATTCTAGATGATTAAGTCTTAAAGTTTTTGATTAACTTCCGCAAATTTGATTTGAGGCAATGGCTGAACTTGATTGAGGAATTGAAAAATTCTTGCTCACCTGAAACAATGATCAGACTGGATTGACCTTCAGCAAAATTTATGTTCGCTCGAGACAACGATCAAACTGGATTGACCTTCAGCAAAATTCTTGTTCAAGTTGACAGTTGACCTTCAGTTGACAAGATGTTCTGTTAGCAAATTTAAGATTCTTGATAGCAGAATTCCGAAAATATTTACAGACAACCACCCCTAGCCGGGCTTTTGGTTGCTGTAAGTTTCACAGACGACGCAGTGGCCATTGTTTTATATTTTGAGAGCAGAAAAATTTCCTCAGTCCTCCAGCAAGCAAGTGACCTTCAGACAAGCTAGGTTAAAACAACGGCTGCAATGACGGCAGGTCAAAACTCACAGGATATTGACAACAGTTCGGTCACTCCAGAGCACGATAATAAACAGCCCCCGATTCTAACAATCCTACGATGGTAGATGGTAGCTCCATCCAAAAACTGATTTCAATAGGTATTCCAATCGCCTGGTCGGGAAAAAACGCTTGTTCTAAGTTGCAGGCCTCAAAAGGTAGTCTGGTCTGGATCTTTTGATTATTACTTCCAACAAGATTCTAGATTCCCTCCTTTTCTTGTTGCCGCAAGCTGAGAAAGGTGTTCATTAAAAGTTCTCTGCTGTGCTCTGCTGTTTCTTAATACTTCACATTGCGTCCGCGACGGCAAAGTCCAGAATCCTGGTCAAACGGCTCCATTTAAGCCATATTTAACAGTGTATGATGAAACGATGGCTTAACAAGTCTTGTAGAAATTCTAAATCAACTTTATTAAACGTTATAGCCAATACAATGTCATGGTAGAATACAAACGGCCTGCCTTCTAGGGCTAGGTTCAGATGTAAACTGATTCTTGACAACAAACTACGTCACGACTTGAGCATCTCTCCTCCCATTCCATCCCGATGCTCAGTCGTGCTGTAGCCTTTTCCCACCTAAAACCCAACCTCTGTTACACTCTCCGTCTGGGTGCATGGACCTCAGAGCCACATATGTTAACCCCACAGGGATCTGCAGTCTCGCTGGTGCTCTTTAACGTGTATACGAGCAAGATTGCAAACCTAGAAGCACCAGGGGTTAGAAGAATACTAACATTTACAGATGATATTCTTGCATAAAAGCAGGGGAGAGATAGGACAAACAGCCCAGGAGTTACAGCCGACAGTAGATAAAGTGATCGACTGGTGCACAGAAATGAGTGATGTCATCCGCCCAGAAAAGGCGGCTGTGTTGTGGTGCTCTCTGGACAACAGGATTGCGAGAGCTGATGTCCCAAGCCTCGCGATAGATGGTAGAAATGTCAGCAGAGAGAACAAACTGAAGTATCGGGGGATCACATTTGACAAGGAGCCTATCCTTCAAGGACCATGTGGAGATGGTTGGGACAAGATCTCAGTACACTTAAAACTATGGCTGCAATGGACACAGAGCAGAGAATGTTTTTCACACTATACCAGCACTTGATCCTCTCAGTAATTGATTATGGACTAGGACTGCTCACTGTCTCAGAGAGTCAGCTGGTTAGAGCGCATACAGAACGAAGCTATGCGGGTCATTCTGTGATGCACCAGAGACACCCCAGTAGTGTGTATGCGTTACATCATTGGTCTGCCGACTGTTGCTGGTAGGCTCAAGGTGATGCAGGCGAAGGCAGAGTAGCTGCAGACACAGACCACCCACTGCATGAGGCGCTGGACGCAGTTAAGGATACGATCAGACAGGTGTGCCCCTTGGAGAACATTAGGCGAGGAGAGGAGTGGGTCAGAGTGTCAGCGGAGCAGTCAGACTTGTGCAGAGTTATAATCACATTAAGCCGGGAGTGCTAAAAGATGGTGATGTTGACAGCGATGTCCTGTAAAGGATATGCAAACATTTAATATATGTGGTATGTTCCCATGTTGTACACCATAATATATGTGGTATGTTCCAACCGATGTGTCCCATAATATATGTGGTATGTTCCCCTGATGTATACCTTAATGCATGTGGTATTTCCCCCGTTGTATACCGTAATATGTGTGGTATATTCCCCTGTGTTATACCTTAATATATGTGGTATATTCCCCTGTTGTATACCTTAATATATGTGGTGTGTACCCCCGTTTTATACATTAATGCATGTGATATGTTCCCCCACTGTATACCTTAATATATGTGGTATATTCCAGCATTGTATAACTTAATATATGTTATACGTCCTCCGTTTTATATCTTAACATATGTGGTATGTTCCCTCGTTGTACACCTTAATAAATTTGGTATTTTCCCCCCGATGTGTACCATAATATATGTGGTATGTTCCCCATCTGTATACTATAATATGTGGTATGTTATCCCGTTGTATACCATAATATATGTGGTATGTTCCCCATCTGTATACTATAATATGTGGTATGTTATCCCGTTGTATACCATAATATATGTGGTATGTTCCCCTGATGTATACCTTAATACAGTGGTTCTCAACCTTTTTTGGCCCGTGCCCCCCTTCACCATATTTTCAGAATATCATTCCCCACCCCCCCCCCTTTCATATTTCCTATCTAAAAATCCCCCACCCCTATACATTATACATAAAAATGTAAGGTAAATTTAATAGCACATACTAAAACAAGTCTAGACATCCACATAAAACATGATTTGTGGGTCTACTGACTTTATAAAATGAATTTTAGAAGGATGAGACGTACTTAACTGTAAAGTATGAAGGGAAAAACAATATCAAGTAATCGGTTCTTGTATTAACGCGATCTTGAAATGGTCTTCATCCCCCCCCCCCTGGAAACCCTAAAATTCCCCCCTGAGGGGGGGGGGATTCCCCACCGGTTGAGAACCACTGCCTTAATATATGTGGTATGTTTCCCCCGTTGTATAACGTAATATATGTGGTATATTCCCCTGTTTTATACATTAATACGTGTGGTATGTTCCCCCGATGTATACCTTAATATATGTGATATGTTCCCCCATTGTATAACTTAATATATGTTGTATGTCCCCCGTTTTATACCTTAATATATGTGATATGTTCCCTCCTTGTATACCGTAATATATGTGGTATGTTCCTCCATTGTATACCATAATATATGTGGTATTTTCCCCCATTGTATGCCTTAATATATGTGGTATGTTCCCCGGTTTTATACATTATAACATGTGGTATGTTCCCCCACTGTACACCTTAATATATTTAGTATATATCACTATTGTATACCTTAAATATATGTTGTACGTATTTATATTTATACCTTAATATATGTGGTATGTTTCCCAGTTGAATACCTTAATATATGTGGTATGTTCCACTGTTATACACCTTTATAAATGTGCTATGTTCCTCTGTTGTATGCCTTAATATATGTTAGAGTAGCAACTCCATTAGGCTTAAAATTGAAAGCCAGTTAATAAACTCTCTGGGTTGTGTTCACCCAGCAGGAATCAATACTGTTGTAGATGCCACGGTATAACTATGCTATCTTCCTTGTATTTTATTCATATCGGTCTGTTTATACACCATTTGGCAACACAAACCTTTGTAGCCCAAGAGCACCTTTCTAAACCGGTTCAAACCACCATTTTCGTTTCTCTCATGTCAACAAGAAGCTGTGTTTAATTTTATTTTGTGTTTTATTTAGCTTTTTATCTGTGTGTGTTGTTCTGTTCTGGACAAAGGTTCGTAGAACCGAAACATAGATCGTGCTTTGTTGTCCTATAATACTTATTGTTTTATTTTAATACTTCAGTATTATATATTTATTGATTCTTTATGTTTTTGGATAAGTCATACTTTGTTTTCACCTGTGTAAGATGGAGTTCTCTGTAAGGTACGTGCATTATGTCTGTGGATAGTATGTCTCTTCTTTTCGCAGGAACTTAAAATACCTAATTGTTTGCAATTCATGATTGGTATGAACATGAAATGTAAATACGAGAAACTGACCAGGCGATGTGCTGTTCCTGGAACCTGGAGCTCTCTGTAGCACGGTGGGTGCCGACTGGCGTCGGGGACACCTATTCCTGCTGTAGCGTCTGCGGTTCTTTAAAACTGTCGTTCCGGTTCGCGTGAGCATCAGTTTTGACATGGCTTCATCAGGAGAAAGTCCAGGTGCATCGAAGACAAGTCACGTCGTCTCCTACCTGTGACAGACACCACATCATATCCAATACAAGTCGCTGTTTCATTGTTAAGATACGCTAAAATGGTGTTACATATAAAGATACGAAGATACAATGATTACATAAAGGAAGCACGGACACTGGGTATTTATACACTCATTGGAGGTGAACGAAGCGCTGGAGGGACATTTCTACAATCTCTGGTAGTGAACATTAGATATTTCTACAATCTCAGGCAGTGAACAAAAAGTTAGTTGCATATTTTTTACTGACATAGCAGTCAACCCCAGCATGTTTGGCTGCTCTTGATTCCTGGGAATATGTACGTTCAGTAGTTTGCCATTACTTTCTGAACGACCGACACCCATACCATTTCATAAAAAAACAACGCAGCTGTGTTTCGAACGCGGTATGCGAGATTACTAACTGCATCCATAATCTCTTCACCACAGAGCCGGCCAAAGCTAAATTAGATATGTATTCAATCTCAGTTAGTGAACATTAGATATTTCTACAACCTCAGGTAGTGAACAATAGACATGTGTACAATCTCAGGTAGTGAACACTAGATATTTCCACAATCTCAGGTAGTGAACATTAAATATTTCCTCAATCTCAGGTAGTGAACATTAAATATTTCCTCAATCTCAGGTAGTGAACATTAAATATTTCTACAATTTCAGGTAGTGAACATTAAATAGTTCTACAATCTCAGCTAGTGAACATTAGATATTTCTACAATCTCAGGTAGTGAACATTAGACATCTCTACAAACTCTGGTAGTGAACAGTATATATTTCTACATTCTCAGGTAGTGAACATTAGATATTTCTACATCTCAGGCAGAGAGCATTAAATATGCCTACAACCTCAGAAAGTGAGCAAAGCTACAATAGATATTTCTACAATCTCCTGATATATCTCATATAATAATTGAAATGTCTGCATCCACGGGCACTGGACTAAACAGCTTCGGAGACTTGAACAGTTGCTGGTTAGCGGTCTAATATATTATATACATCTGCACGGATCAACATCGCTCTCGGTATGCTAATATAGACATATAAACGTGACTCCGCGTGTCTTACAACATATCGCTCTCAAAACATTAATACTTACTCACAAACGTGAATACGTGATTCCACGTATTTGTGACACATATACGTGATTCCTCGTGTCTTAAAACACATCGCTCACAATGCATTAATATAGACACATATACGTGATTCCTCGTGTCTTACAACATATCGCGCACAATACATTAATATAGACACATATACGTGATTCTGCGTGCCTTAGTTAGTTAGTTAGTTAGTCAGTTAGGTAGGTAGGTAGGTAGGTAGTTAGCTAGCTAGCAGCTAGCTAGCACGTTAGTTAGTTAGTTAGTTAGTTAGTTAGTTAGTTAGTTAGTTAGTTAGTTAGTTAGTCATTGAGCTAGTGAGCTAGTGAGTTAGTGAGTGAGTGAGTGAGTGAGTGAGTGAGTGAGTGAGTGAGTGAGTGAGTGAGTGAGTGAGTGAGTTAGTTAGTTAGTTAGTTAGTTAGTTAGTTAGTTAGTTAGTTAGTTAGTTAGTATGAAGTAAACCGGACTACTGATGTCGTCACTGCTTTGTTTGGTGCTCAACTATCTATCTGCGAGGATTATGTTTCCGTTGTGTAGTGACTTTAACTATGTATTATGTACTATTTTACAGATATTGTAAGACAATTGTATGTCACTAAAACAAGAAATAGAAAGAGAAACAATTAATATTCTAGGGATGTGCGAAACGAGATGGACAGCAGCAGGCATCAAGTTAGATGAAGATTTTAAAATTATTTATTCTGGAGGTGAAGACCGGACAAAGGGGAGTGGCTATTATTTTGGACCGGAAAACATCAAAATCTGTTCAAGGATATTGGGCCGTGTCAGACAGAGTTCTACTAGTTAACTTGAGTGGCAGACCTTTTAGCATAAATGTAATTCAAGTATATGCCCCAACAGGAGAATCCAGCGAAGATAGTGTAGAGGAATTTTATAATGACATAGAGTCTGCCTTAAAGTAATGTAAAAATTCAGAAATAAACATCATAATAGGAGACTTCAATGCAAAATTAGGAAATCAAGGTGATAGATACACAGTAGAAAACTATGGTTCAGGAGAGAGAAATTAAAGAGGATACAGACTCGTAGAGTGGGCAAAAGAACAGGAAATAATTGTAGGAAACACCTGGTTTAAGCAATACCCTAGAAGATTATGGACATGGAGGAATCCTGATAGAAGGATCGGAAACCAGATTGACTACATTCTGATTAGCAGAAGATTTAGAAACGCACTAACAATAGCAAAATCAGTTCCCAGTGCTGATTGTTATAGTGACTACTTACAGGAACACTGAGGATAAAGTTGAAGAAAGTCAAGTATATAACAGGAAACACTAAATATGATTTGTGTACATTGAGGAATGACAAGGAAATACAAAACAAATTCAACATAGAAGTACAGAACAGATTTGATTTATTGTCTGATCTAGGGAAATTATTCCAGGATGTGGATGATCAATGGGAAATGTTGAAGAATTCAATCAATTTAGCTGCAGACACAACTATTCCAAAATTAAAGAAGGCGGGTCGTAAGAAATGGATGACAGAAGAAATTTTACACCTAAAGGAAATGAGAAGACTCAACAAAAATAATCCTGCCAAATATGAAGACATTCACAGACAAGTCAGAATATTATGTAAGGAGTCAAAAGAAGCATGGCTTGAGGAAGAGTGCTTAGACATTTAAAAACAACACAACAGTCAAAATACCAAATTAGTGCACAAAAGAATTCAGGAACTTACTAATCAAAGAACAAGTACATTCAAGGCTGTCTAATAACTAAAGATGGCAAAATCATAATTGAAAAAGATCAGATTCTACATGTATGGGCAGATTATGTGAAAACCCTTTATAATGATAACAGAGAGGAACAGTATGATAGATTTAATAAAGAATATGGAGGTTCGAAATGTTCATAAGCATATGAAAGCTGGCAAGGCCCCCGGTGCAGATAATATCACAACAGAAATGATTAAAGCTTTAGAAGAATTTGGACTAGATCAAGTCACCAGACTGCTGAACACATTATATGATACTGGAGATATACCTTCAGATTTATGTAACTCTGTATTTATTGCAATCCCAAAGAAATCAGGAACCTTGGAATGTGATCAACATAGAACACTGAGTATAATGAGCCACATCACAAAGATTTTGCTACGAATTATCATGCAAAGAGTGAGGAAGAAAATACAACGTGAAATAGGGGAATAACAATGTGGGTTTGTAGAAGGAAAGGGTACAGTAAATGCTGTGTATATGCTGCGAACAGTTATTGAACGTGCTATAGAATTAAACAAGGATATACATCTTTGCTTTATTGACTACACAAAGGCTTTTGATAGAGTTAGACATGTCAACATGGTAGATATGCTAGCAGATCTACAAATTGATGGGAAAGACAGTAGACTTATAAAAAATATATATTGGAAACAACAAGCTGCCATAAGGATTGATAATGAAGTGGGACAATATCAACCTATTAAGAGAGGTGTTAGGCAGGAATGTGTAATGTCTCCAGATCTGTTTTCCCTATACAGTGAAAATATTTTCAGGAATGTAGAAAATATAAATGGAATCAGCATTGGAGGACGAAACATCAATACCATTAGATATTCAGATGATACAGTATTTATTGCAGACAATGCACAAAATCTACAACGATTAGTAGACGCAGTTGTTGTACACAGTGAGCAGCTGGGGTTGGAATTAAATTGTAAGAAGACACAGGTTATGGTCGTCACTAGGAAGAACGAAGTAACACAATGTAATATACAAGTAAGTGGGAATATTCTTCAACAAGTGAATCGGTACAATTATCTCGGAACAATCATAACGTCTGATGGGAGATGCCTTGAAGAGATTAGAACAAGGATCGCGATGACGAAAGTAGCCTTTAGCAAGATGAAAAACGTTCTGACCATTAAAAAGATGTCAATTGAAACGAGAAAAAGAGTGTTGAGGGGATACACAGAGCCTGTTCTTTTGTATGGGTGTGAAACTTGGACAATGTGCAGTCAAGTTGAAAAACATCTGATGGCTGCAGAAATGTGGTTTCTGATGAAAATGCAAAGAATACCATGGACAGACAGAAAAACCAATGGCCAAGTACTGCAGGAGACAAATGACAATCGTTAACTGATTAGAGAAATTAGACGTAGACAGTCAAAATTTTTTGGACATGTTATGAGAAGAAATGGATTGGTGAACTTAGTGACAACTGCCAAGATCGAAGGGAACAGACCAAGAGGAATACCGAGAGGAAAATACCTTGATGGCTTGGCCACATGGCAAGGGCGAGACAGGAACACTGAGCTGATCAACGACGCTGGTGATCGAGTGAAAAGGCGAGACATCACCGCCACGCTTTCTGGCATGGCACATGATTGATTGATTGATTGATTGCTTTGTTTGGTGCTCAACTATCTACCTGCGAGAGTTATGTTTCCGTTGTGTAATGACTTTAACTATGTATTATGTACTATTTGATAGATATTGTATGACATTGGTTTTGTTCCCCGTATACATGTATCTACTGTGTTCGCCAGGAATGAGGCATTGGAACCTCTTGCCCCCGAGTTGATTGGGCCCGTTAGCTATTACAGCAGTCAATCTAGGAGATGGAAAACCCCGATTATAAACCCCCAAGTTTAAGGTGGACCAACGTGCTGAGGAACTGGATGGCCAAGGGTAAGCTGGTGGTGAACGTTGGACGTCTGGCAGGCGTGCGGGGTGGCACCAGGAGTATGGACTCATGCGGGACATCCCCTGCCTCTTCCCTAGCAAGCAGGCAATACTAGGGTTACCGGTTATTTCCTGCAATATCCAAACTTTGCTTAGGGGATTAATTAAACACGAGAATCGTCGCCGGAGCTACGGAGCACGTGCTCTGCGCTTGACACATCTTTCAGTGGTTAGCGAAGAGAGAGTGAGGAGGAGAAGGCGAGGAATTGGTGTGAGAAGAAGGCATATAAAGAGGAAAGCAGGCGCCAGGAGAACAAGACGAAAAGTGGAGAGACTAGGTTTCAACCATGTAAGAGTGGGCTACAGAAACTGTCGTGGTGCCAGGCAGAGAGGTCCTGTATTGGAGAGGCTAGTGTATGATTTTGATATCCTCATGCTCGAGGAGCTAAATATAGACAAATATCATTGTCCTGGGTACGCCAGTTATACAAACTCTACTGGGCAGAATAGACATGGGCAAGATCTGCTGGTGAAGAAAGGAGTGAAGTTTGTTGTATTTGACTTGAGCCAGTGAATCACAGTGCAAGAGAGGTCCAGAGTATACAAATGCAGATTGGTGGCTTAAGTTGGAACATCATAAACGTATATGCCACAGTGGACTGATTTGTCAGAAAGGAACACTGGGACTGCTTAATGAATTGGAGGAATTACCAGATAATAGGCTACTCATACGTGGAGACTTCAATACGAGGAACAGAGAATGGGACAGTAGTGGAGACAACCGACAGGGAATTGCCCTTGCCATGGTGGACTCCGATGTGGTCTGCATAAATTATGGGAGGCCGACCAGATTGGCAATAAGGCCTGGCGATGCAGACACAGCTATTGACTTGGCACTTGTCTCCCAGTCATCAGTCCTTGATGTAAAGTGGACTGTTTTGAATGAACATGGGAGTGATCACATGCCGTGTTCAGTTCTGATCTCTAAATCCAGGAAAGTTAAGGCTGGGAGAACGCGCAAGACCTTCCGGTATGAGTGGAACGACAGTCTTCTAGGACGCCTCAGACAGGAGGCATGCAACAGGACTGTTAAAACTCCTTTTTTGCAGCCCCTATGAGGATTCCAGAAGTAGACCATGCTTGGAAAGCAAAGAGAGCTGCAGTGAAGCAGCTAAGCAGCGGAGCAGTCAGACTTGTGCAGAGTTATAATCATATTGAGCTGGGAGTGCAGGGAGTGGCCAGCAGGGGCCACGGAAGTGGAAATCCAGCAACTAATTCAGGATAATACTCGCTCGGGTAATTTGATTATCTACACAGATGGTTCGGTGTCGAGAGGTAGGAGAAGTGCCTGGTGGTTCATAGCAAAAGCTATGATCAACGTCAACGGTCAACGTTTGGTGCAGGAGAGCCTGGCATACGATACCACAACATCTATCTTAGGAATGGAGGTGGAGGCGGTCACTGCAGCTTTTCGCTGGATCGAGAATACGATACACACACACATCGTGATTGTAACTGACTCAGTAAGCATGCTGAGGAAGGTGAGGACAGGCATGCTTCATGCAAGTGGCTTGCTTCGCTTCGGAGGTCACGGGTGGCAAGCATCGCCTGGATCTTTTCTCCGGGGCATGCCGGTGTGCTGGGGAATGAACAAGCGGACTCTGCGCTCTGGCTCTGCAAAATTTGGTGGAGTATTGATGCATGACAAGTCAGACGTGGTTGCGGCCTTGTGGGAGCACGTGTACACCTCGGAGGAGCAAATGGAGCATCATGATCTGGCAAGAATGAGGCAGCGAGTAGTGACGAGGAGATATGGCCAACGCTCGACGCTTAGAAGAAAGGCGAGACGGACATATAATCAAATTGCTACTGGTACTGTTGGTGGTGGAATTCTTCGCTGGCTGTTGAGGATGGGGACGGAGCACCTATGGGAATGTCCCGAATGCTGTGATGTCGGTTCCTAGATCAATTAATTAATCATTAGTTAGTTAGTTAGTTAGTTAGTTAGTCAGTCAGTCAGTCAGTCAGTCAGTCAGTCAGTTAGTTAGTTAGTTAGTTAGTTAGTTAGTTAGTTAGTTAGTTAGTTAGTTAGTTAGTTAGTTAGTTAGTTAGTTAGTTAGTTAGTTAGTTAGTTAGTTAGTTAGTTAGTCGACAGATCATCCTCAATGCTCATCGAACCATTCAGTCCATAAGTGCTCGGATCCCAACCTCAGCAAATCTCGCAGTGTGTAGCGACTCACGACACCAGTTCTGAGTTGGTTTATTACTCTTCTTTGGCTTCCTGCGTAGTGTTCTTGTTTGGCCACACCTCTTTTAACTTGCGGTTCTCGCAGCCTGACAATGGTTGTAGATTCCCAGTCATCGCTTGGTTCTTGTAAACGACGTACTTCTCGTAGAGCAGTGTTTCCCAACGTGGGGCCCACGCCCCACAGGGGGGCAATTTGACTTTTAAGGGGGGCAATTCGAAAATGGAAGAAATCGGCTGAATATAACAAAACGGGGAGACTTGAGACTGAAGTTAACTAAATTGGAACCTGACATAAGATCTCTTTGAAACAAGCATCAAGCGCAAGGATCTCACTAAATTTAAATAATAAATAATTACTAATAATTAAAATAATATAGAAAAATCTTTCATTAAAATTATTTTGTACTTGAATTTCAGTTCTCCATTATATGTTTTGAAAATTTACTTACTGTGTTTGCTCAATAATTACCTAGTGATTTCTTCATAAAACCTATCATTCAAGTTTCTTTAATGAACATTTCAATTTTTGAATATTAAAAATAATGTATATGTTGAGGGGGGGGGGGCATGGGGCGGGGGAGGGGGGCAATATGAATTTTAGAAAGGCTTAAGTGGGGCATGGTACAAAAAAGGTTGGGAAACACTGTCGTAGAGCATTCAGAATGTCTGCCTGGTCCATGGTTCGTCCGCCTTCCACAGTAGCCTTAACTGCAAGCCTGTCAGCCTGCTCATTCCCTTGGCCTAAGATGAAACTAATCTTTACCAGCCGAGACCGCTCCAGAGACAGCAGCCACTCTCTTCGGACCCACCCTATATCTATTCTCCTGAGCATACTCATTGAGTCACTGAGGACTCATGCCCGATTGAATGTCTGTGTATCTAGGCATGTTATTGCTTTACTTACTGCCAGGACTTCCATAGTCAGGCTGTTTGTGGTCAAAGCAAAAGCGCCAGACTCTTCCTTCACAATTTTCCCTCCGGCCTGAGCCGCAAAGGCCAATGAACTTCTCACTCTTCGGACCGACCCATCCCTGTAAATGACAGCATTATCCTCTAAAGAATTCTCGAAGATCAGAGCCTGTACTTCCGCCTCCACAGCAGCTGAATTTTCTTGTATGCATTTCCTGTCTAGTTGGATGCGCACTGAAAAGGATGTACAGAACTCTGTTGGCACTTGTACCCACTCCTCGCCAGGTTCTAAGTCCTCAAGTGAACACACCTGCTGTAAAATGTCTTCTGCTTGACCCATCCACGACTTTCCTCTTTTTAACCTGCTGCCATTTGCCTTCTTAATCTTGCAATGCAGTGAATGTTGTGTGTTTGCGTTGACTCTGAGATAGGCACGTGCTTGGCAAATTTGTATTCTGTCACCCATGGTTGGAAAATCAAAAAGGTAGCGCATCGCCCTGCATGCTGTATCTCTTTTACATACAAGAATAATGTGCACAGCTTCATTCTGTATCCTTTCTATCCTTTCTATCTGCTTATGGCTGAGAGTCAGGATCGCCATCGCATACTTCAAAACAGAAAGGACCAGACCCTCGTAAAGAAGATCTAGATGGCGCTGCTCACAGTTTGCCTCCGCCATCACCCGAATCGCAGCCAAAACCCGCCTGGCCTTTGTTATCACGGTCTACGTGCTCAGTGTAAGCTAGGCTTCGATCAAATCGTATCCCCAAGTAATTCATTGCCTGCGTTCTTTCCACCGTCTTTGAACCCAGATTTACATTTGGCGTTGGGGTGTTGACAATATGGTTATTTAAAGAGAACCATGTCACTGTTACCTTTGTTGGATTGACCATTACCCCAGCTTCAACACACCACAGTAGTTCCACAGCAACCTGATCTCTATCCTTACCCTGGCGATACACTAAAACATCGTCTGCATACGACAATGTCCTCCCCGGTCCTATGATTTGCTCGCTGGTGATTCTCACAGTGTAGGCGTTGAACAGCACTGGAGATAATGGTGATCCCTGTGGTAGACCAGGATGCATTGTTGTTGGCTCCGAAGTCCAACTGCCACATCTAAAAACTCCTTTCCGTTGGAAGAGGGCTGCAACGTTCCAACTGAGGAGGAATGGACGTATCTTGAGTTCAAGAAGCTGAAGCATTAAAAAATCCAATGGTACTCTGTTGTACGCGTCCTCAAGACGCTGCAGCAAATGTTTCAATGCGTGAGTGGAAACCTTCATAGACATCCTGAGCAAAGACTGCTGCATTGGTCCAGGTTTCTCATTTTGGACGGTACCATCCAGGGTTGGTGGGAAAACTCCTTGCTTCTCTAGCTGGCTTGATATTTTTCTGGTATTTAACTTCTCCAGCAGCTTGCCTATTGTATTCTCATGGTTATTACTCAATATCCCTGAATATTTGTGTGTTCTTTGCCAGGCTTCGGCACGGGAATCAGATAGCTGTGTAACCACTTCTCCTTGATGCTAGCACTCCCTATACTGTTGTTGTACATGTCTGCTAGTTTTTCTAGCTCGTTGTGGGTACACTTATTCATGTCGTCATATCTTATGCCATCTGGCCCTGGAGCGCTGTTTTTGATCGTCTAAGCACAGCCTGGATTTCTTTCAATGTCTCTGTGTCTTCATCCGAAATGTGCTGGGCCTTGCACCTATTTGAGGTGACCTCGTTGGCAAGATTTCGGCCTCTCATGTCTGCCTGGATGCTCTGCTCTAGATAGCGTTTGAAGAGGGCTTTACCCTTGTTCTCGTCATTCCTCTGCCAGATGAGGTCAGCACCTTGGAAGTCAGAAATACTTTTACTCTTGACTACCTCACTCATGCTTTTATGTAGTCAATTTCAGTGACTTGTCTGTGTTTACTCTTTGGCATACATCTGCCCATTTTTAACTTTTAACCACCTTACCCAGTTTTGTGAAATAGCTTACTTTTGTGTGCATGTCTCTTTCTAAGTGCATGCAGGGACTACGATGGGCAAATCTGTTCTTCTTGGCATTTAGTCATTTCGTTACAGCACTACGTTTATCCACACAGGTCTTTGTCACCTCAAAATTCCACCAAGATGGCTGCTCCCAGCTTTTTGTTCCTGCTGATTCCTACGCTTGTCGCGCCTTATTTTACTCACCACATCTTGCCCTGTACTGTCATACTGGAAAGTCTTGATCGTTGACTTGTGCTGTCTGGTTTTGCCTTTCTCCACCAATATGCTGCAAGGGTGGTGGTCGCTGCCGCGGTACCCTAGGAACCCCATCTACACTCTGTAGTGAGTGAAGGAGAAACTAGTACCAGATCAATAACACTGTCCTCATCACCTGAACGACTTGCTGTCTTGGTAACACAGCCACTGTTGATACAAACCAGGTCAATAGTTTCAAGTGCAGTCTCGAGCTCTTCCCCCCCCCCCCCACCCCTGGTGTTGGAAGAAATGTTTCCTCATAATCTGCCTTTAGCGTTGAAATCGCCACAGAAAATAACATTTCTCTCGTGACCTAATATGTCACTTAAGCACTGCCACTTCTGGGAATCCACACTCGCGTTACGGGAATAAACATTAACTAACATGAATGGTAGACCGGATTGAACTCTAACCGCCTGTATTTTTATGTCGTCACTGTCCCAACTGGACATGCCTAGCTCTGAAGCCACCATACTGTCGCGAATGAGAATCGCTATTCTCAGGTGTCGCCTGTTGTAGAAACATTTAAAGCCGGCAATTTGGAGTAACTGATCACGGAGTCTCGTCTCCTGAAGCTTCACAATGGCGTTCCTGTATACCATGTTTTCCAGAATAGGGCCTCGTTGTTTTACGCTGGCACAGTTCCAATATAGTATACTAGTATTCCTGAGGCCCAGACGGTTACATTTAAGTCTAAGCCGCCTTGCGCCACATCGTCTGCTTTGCCGATTAAGGCCTCCCCTCCGCCCCCGTCGCCTTGTGGGTTGACTGCCCTCCGCACGGGGCACAATCGCTGTTCCGCTATGTTGAAAAACCGAACACCACAGAAGCACACACGATACGAAAATTCACTCTAGGATTGCTTCGCTCAATGCACGACCTCCGTAGCATCAGCGAAGATCTTGAGAAGAAACTCCTGGTTTTACATCCTGGCACACAAATTACACGCAAGAGATGAAAATATCAATCTCCTACGCGAAAAGGGGAACGGTACAAAACAACACAGCCGTCCGCCGCTCACAGTAAATTAATATAGACACATATACGTGATTCCACCTGCCTTTCAATACATTAATATAGACACATATATGTGATTCCTCGTGCCTTACAACAATCTGAATGTAATACGAATATGTTATCGATGGGAAGCCGCTATAGCTTATCCGCTGAACGTTCGCCTGCCGGACCGATGGTCATGAGTTCGCACCTGTGGGTTTTCGTAAAATTGATCTCGTCTTCTATGTCGACAGAGCCTAAAATAGCCATAAGGTCATGTCTTCGGGTTTAAGGTCGAAAGAGCCTAAAATAGCTATAAGGTCATGTCTTCGGGTGTAAGGTCGAAAGATCCTAAAATAGCTATAAGGTTATGTCTTTGGGTGTAAGGTCGAACGAGCCTAAAATAGCTATAAGGTCATGTCTTCGGAAGTGAGGTCGAGCGAGCCTAAATAGCTATAAGGTCATGTCTTCGTGTGTAAGGAAGACCAAGACTAAACTGGCTACATGTCTTAGGGTCTAAGGTCGACCGGCAAGGTAGTGACCACATCACCCACTAGATGTCCATTGATTGGTTTATGAAAATTTGGGTCTAATGATATGTGTTCAACTCACGTAAAGCGTGTAGACGCTACCTTTTGTTTGGTTGTTACTTACGATATCTAAGACACATCTGTATGGATATACATTCATGACATCAGTCTCTATAAGTTATCTAAGACACATCTGTGTGGATATACATTCATGACATCAGTCTCTATAAGTTATCTAAGACACATCCGTGTGGATATACATTCATGACATCAGTCTCTATAAGTTATCTAAGACACATCTGTGTGGATATACATTCATGACATCAGTCTCTATAAGTTATCTAAGACACATCTGTATGGATATACATTCATGACATCAGTCTCTATAAGTTATCTAAGACACATCCGTGTGGATATACATTCATGACATCAGTCTCTATAAGTTATCTAAGACACATCTGTGTGGATATACATTCATGACATCAGTCTCTATAAGTTATCTAAGACACATCCGTGTGGATATACATTCATGACATCAGTCTCTATAAGTTATCTAAGACACATCTGTATGGATATACATTCATGACATCAGTCTCTATAAGTTATCTAAGACACATCTGTATAGATATACATTCATGACATCAGTCTCTATAAGTTATCTAAGACACATCTGTATGGATATACATTCATGACATCAGTCTCTATAAGTTATCTAAGACACATCTGTGTGGATATACATTCATGACATCAGTCTCTATAAGTTATCTAAGACACATCCGTCTCTATAAGTTATCTAAGACACATCTGTATAGATATACATTCATGACATCAGTCTCTATAAGTTATCTAAGACACATCCGTGTGGATATACATTCATGACATCAGTCTCTATAAGTTATCTAAGACACATCTGTATGGATATACATTCATTACATCAGTCTCTATAAGTTATCTAAGACACATCTGTGTGGATATACATTCATGACATCAGTCTCTATAAGTTATCTAAGACACATCTGTATGGATATACATTCATGACATCAGTCTCTATAAGTTATCTAAGACACATCCGTGTGGATATACATTCATGACATCGGTCTCTATAAGTTATCTAAGACACATCCGTGTGGATATACATCGATTCCGGTACGATGGTGGATGCATAACAGTTGTTTTTTTTTTCAGAGTCCGCTGCCTTGTGTTTTTCTGTTTAAGATGTGCGTGCGTGCGTGCGCGCGCGCGCGTGTGTGTGTGTGTGCGTGTGCGTGCGTGTGTGTGTTAGTGTGTGTGTGTGTGTGTGTGAGAGAGAGAGAGAGAGAGAGAGAGAGAGAGAGAGAAAGAGAGAAAGAGAGAAGTAAGGCAAAGAAGCAGTTATTTTGGATCTGCAAACATCAAAATTTGTTAAAGGATATTTGGCAGTGTCAGACAGGGTTCCATTGGTAAAATTATTCCGCAGACATTTAAACATAAACGTTATTCAAATATATGCCCCAACATGAGAAAGCAGTGAAGATAATATAGAGGCATTTTATTATGACATGGAGCCTGCTTTGAAGATATGTGCAAATTCAGGAATAAATAACATAATGGCTGAGTTCAATGGAAAAGTGGGAAATCAAGGCGATGGATGCACAGTAGGCAACCGTGGTTTGGGGGAGCGAAACAAACGAGAATACAGACTTGTATAAAGGGCAAAAGAGCAGGAACTGATTGTAGGAAAGACATAGTTTAAACAACATTCTAGAAGATTATGGGCATGGAGGAGTCCTGACAGCAGGATAAGAAACCAAAGTGATTATGCATTTATTGATTGCAATTGATTGTAGAAGGTTTCGAAATGCGTTAACAATCACAAAATCAGTTCCCAGTGCAGACTTTTACAGTGATCACAGATTGCTTACAGGCACATTGAAGGCAAAGTTAAAGAAAGTCAAGTATATACAATAAAACACTAAATATTATCTGTGTACATTGAAACGTGACAAGGAAATACATGACAATTTCAACAAAGTAAAGAAAAGATTTGATATATTGTCTGATCTAGAGATCCTATTTCAAGATGCGGTGATCAATGGGAAATGTTACAGAAATAAATCAGAAACAACTATTCTAAAATTTAAGAAAGTGGGTCGTAAGAAAGTGATAACTGAAGAAATTTTACAATTAATTGAAACAAGAAGACACAACACAAATAATCGTGACAAATATGAAGAAATTCACAGAAAAGTCAGAACGTTCTGTAAGGAGCCAAAAAATACATGGCTCGAGAAAAATTGCATAGAAATTGAAAAACAACATAACAGTAAAATATCAAATTAATGCTCAAATTAATTACTAATAAAAGAACACCTATATCAACAGGCTGCCTAAAATAAAAGATGAAAAAGTCATATTAAAAAAAGATCAGATTTTACATGTATGGTCAGATTATGTGAAAAACCTGTATGGTGATACCAGAGAACAGTAAGATATTCGAAATAATAATGAAGGACCATCCATTTTGAAGATGGAGGTTCAGACTTCTTTTAACCATGTGACAACTGGCAAGACCCCAGTTCAGACAACATCACAACAGAAATTATCAATGCCTTAGAAGAATATAGAATAGACTGCTAAACACAATATATGATACTGGAGATATACCTTCTGAATTATGTCATTCGATATTTATTGCCGTTCCAAAAAACAATCAGGAGCCTTGGAATGTGATCAAAATCGAACAATTAATATAATGAGCCACATCAAGAAAGATTTTGCTAAGAATTATCATGCAAAGAGTTAGTAATAAAATACAACCCGAAATAGGAGAAGAACAATGTGGGTTTGTAGAAGGCAAAGGTGCAATTAATGTAGTGTATATGCTGAGAACATTAATTGAACGTTCTATAGAAGTAAACAAAGACATACATCTTTGCTTTATTGACTACACAAAGGCTTTTGATAAAGTAAGACATGTGAACATAATAAAGATGCTTGCAGATCTACAAACTGATGGGAAAGACCTTAGACTTATAAAAAAAAAAACATATATTGGAAATACCAAGCTGCCATAAAAGCATTTACTGTACCTTTTGCCTTTTACAAAACCACATTGTTCTTCTCCTATTTCTGTTTGAATTTTCTTCCTAACTCTTTGCAAGATAATTTTCGTGGTGTGGATCAATATACTAATTGACGCCATGATAAACACAGCTGAACGTCTCTACAGAAAATTAATGTGCACGTTTTAGAGGCAGTAGCTTGAGCTGCTCCTCTTAATTCTCCCTTCGCAAAACTCCCATGTCTACATGATTCTCCCAATTCTTCCTGTTACATACTCCTGTTTCTACATGATTCTCACAATTCTCCCTTCGCAAACTCACGTGCCTACGTGATTCTGTCAATTCTTCCCTCACATAACTCCCGTGCCTGTATGATTCTTTCAATTCTCCCCTCACAAACTTCCGTGCCTGCATGATTCTTTCAATTCTCCCCTCACAAACTCCCGTGCCTGCATGATTCTTTCAATTCTCCCCTCACAAATTAATGTGCCTGCATAATTCTCTCAATAATCCCCTGACAAACTCCAGTGCCTGCATAATTCTCTCAATAATCCCCTGACAAACTCCAGTGCCTTCATAATTGTCTCAATAATCCCCTGACAAACTCCAGTGCCTGCATAATTCTCTCAATAATCCCCTGACAAACTCCAGTGCCTGGATTATTCTCTCAATAATCCCCTGACAAACTCCAGTGCCTGGATTATTCTCTCAATAATCTCCTGAGAAACTCCTGACATACAACTTGACATACACGCGCGGCCACAGATTTTACATCCTGCCTGTGCGAAATCTAGGACTCGACTGTACGGGGAGAGCAGTATCTCAAAATTAGCTTACCCGCCAGTATTAGGTTATCTATCACCTGCGTGTTTCTCCAGCTGTTACACCTGCGTGTTTCTCCAGCTGTTAACGCTTTTTGTTGAATTTGTGTAAATTGTTTACTCTAGCTCTTAGTTCAGGCACTCAAAATCACAATTTTTACAGGTTCATTTTTGTGAATAACGTTAGGGACACGATCAGTAATAGTAACTTACAGAAATGCTGGAAATGACAGCTATACACTTGTACGGTGAGTCACGGATCTCACGTTCACGAATGAAAACACCCCGCAATACACACGTCGGTCATAAAGGTAATAGTCGGATGTATGGAATTGATGGCTCAACCCCAAAGAGAGAAAGGATACTAAGTTCCTCTTTCTCAATGTGATCCTACCCGTTATAATCAATTAAGCTAGCACTGGCTCAAATGCTTGATTTAGTATATAGAGTTTCGGAGAACCATGGAATTCTTCCAGGGAACAATGTAAGGTTTCCTGAAGGCCAACACTCTCTTGTTGGGGGTTCCTTGCCGCTCTTCCTCTCAGCTATTTGATTAATATCTAGGGTGTGTCTTATTGAACTACTGACACGACAAGAAAACACTCAAAGGAGGAAATGATCTCTTTCATAATTTATTAAAACATAATCATGGATTATGGTCATTTAATACATTAACATCATCAATTTCAATTGGTATTATGCATCAACAGGTGTTAATACAAGTACAAGATATTTCGTATCCCTGGATGCCCGAAATATACATTTTTATGACATACTTTTGTTTCATTTGGGATAGACTGTCTGAACCTGTTTATAACCTAGTTGTACTTCCAGGTGACTGGATCAATAATGCCACCACTTCCCTGAGATTGTGTTAAGTTCTCCTAATGAGTGATAATTATCTCCCTGGGTATCGGATAATATTGGTTTCCCTACACTCCAATTAAGTTAACTCTATTACTGGGCTAGGAAACTGCTTGCAGATGAGTTCTGTTTGGGATACTGTTCTGCATCACTTTGTCCAGATACTTCACTCACAAAAGAAAAGTCAGGCCTGGATCTAGATTCAGTCAAGCTGCTACCTTCACAAAGTCCTGTATTCAACCTACTCAGGTCTGGATCTAGCGGTACTAAGCCACTATCTGAAATTTCAGCAATCAACACACATCTAATCACATTCTCAATATGACATTAGAAATGCAACGCTTTAACTCCTAAGTAACCAACAAGTGAAATCAATAAAATGAATCTTATTCCTAGAGAATAATAACCATAGGGAAAAGATAGTCTTGATGTTCTGAATTAGTTATCACCATCATAATTATTTGCTCTCCATCCAATCTTCCACTATCAGGTGTTCAAGGTTTAGACTAGCAGGTGTGCAGTTTCATCTTCACCTATGCCTGTTCTCAGGTCTCCCGGTTAAGTAATACCTTGATTGATTAGGAAGTTGACAACATGTTTACCATCCTCTTCTGTGCCTAGTTATCTTCTCTTCATCTTCTTCCATTAAAGAAAAAGGGTCTTATACATTAAAGGTTTTACAAATCATTCCCCATTGCAATGAGTAGTTGCTTTATACAATATGAGTATATCATGGTATCCATTTTGTATCCATTCAGGTGAATTTTTTTCTAATTAAAAGGTTCCAGGCGAGTATCTTCCCTTTTGTTCACCGTGTCTATAATATGCTTGCAATTCATTCATCATCATCATCATCATCATCATCATCATCATCATCATCATCATCATCATCATCATCATCATCATCATCATCATTGTTATTACAATCATCATCACCATTCTCATCATTATCATTATACCATTATCATCATCATCATTACAATCATCATCATCATTATATCATTATCATCCCAATCACCATCTTCATTACAATCATCATCACCATTATTGTTATTACAATCATCATCTCATTATCATTACATTCATCAGGACACTCGCCCATATTTTGTAACATGAGTGATTTATAATACAAAATGGGGTTTTGCTTAAGACACAAAACCAGATGCTTGTAGTACGCGTGATGTAATATGGGTTGTGTCGTGCTTAGGGCACAAACCGAGATGATGGCACCATGAATGATATATTATACAAAATGGTGTCAGGCGTCGGAGTGCACTAAATGATTAATTAGTGTTTGGGTTATGCCGAACATATTCTCTTGTGATATACAGGACATTATACTACAAAGTTGTCTTCTGTCATGAGATTGATTGTTAGCTTATACCCCTCTCGGCATGTCTCTTCATCTCACTCATACTCATTCATCAGACATAATATTCATATGTACATGGATAATCATTTCACTCATTCATCAGACATGATATTCATACTTGCATGTAAGATAAGTAAATATACTTATTTGATTTCCTAATGCTAACTTTAAATGTTAACACCATTTGCATCACAATGAAATCTCAATCATTCATCAGACACAATCATATCTGTATGGATGACAATTAAGCAGATGTATGTGCTTTACACAGAATACATTTACAAATTCAACCACAATGACATTACAATGGAATCTAATCTAATATTAAATAGTTTCTTCTTAGTGAACTAAGTATTATGAGCTTCCTAAATCTAAAGTCACTCATCAACTTCTAAATTACTGCTGATTGAGTTTTAGCTACTTAAGAAGAAAATGTACAACTAAGTCTAATGCTTATAAATTATAAATACGTTGTTTACTAGAAGACAAGGAAACCTCACTGGGTTGTCCTAATGTATAGTTTATCCATAAACTATGGTAACTGAATATAATATTTAGTTTCACTAAATTAATTTCTTAAGAACTAACCACATAGTTTACACACATTTGACTTACCAATTCTTCTTGGGAAAAAGACTCACAGACTAAACTAAATTTTAAATAAATATTATGTTTGCCTTCATCCGAATAGGATGGCTTCCAACACTTCGGCGACAGGTTTCCGAATCTGAATGCGATGTTGTAGGCTGATGTTTCCTATTTTCATTCATACTACTTATATTTGAATATTTTGTTTAGGAATATTTCATCACTCCGTCCGCTATTTCAGATCTTCTCCGGCTTCGTGCTGGGTTGGTTAACAAACAGGCCGGGTTCCGGTCGTTCGAAATTGTATGTACTTTTTTCCGATTCCAGTTTTTGGTATCTCGCCGAAATGGGTCTGTTGTTGTAAAATTTTGGATTTCCGAAGCGGAACAAATTCGCACTGTTGCGGTGTCAATCTTGATTGTTGTGCGAGAAATATTTACAGCACCGTTACGCTTGCTAATATATATTACAGTAATATGTTGGAAGCATCAACAAGTTAACTAACACAGTATTCTCAGGGATAAGAGGTCTGTCTGGCGGTGCGCGCTCCTCTCCGAAGTGGCACATCAGTTGCTTTTAAACGTTTCCAACTCTCTTCTCGTGATACCTGCTCCCATCCACGGCTACACCGTTTGGGAACCAGTGATCTCTGGAATACCAGAATGAAATCCGGAACAGCGAATTTTGCCACCGGTTAGCAAAGAAAATGGCATGTTGACACACATTGGAGACATAAATTTCCCAGCATAAATAGGGGCTGAATAATTAGCAATAAAACATTTTAGAACTGGTATTGGTATGAACGAACGAACGAACGAATTTTATTTTCAAAGGGTAACAAATTGGGCAAGCAGGCCCGTCTTACATTCGACCAATCCAATCACTCATCGTTCGTTCATCAATAGTGCATAATACATTCACATAGGAAAAATGTTTTCAAATGAATGTTATAGACATAAACAATGCATATTCCATGTTATGAGATACAACCCCCACCCACCCACACATCCCCCATCCACCCACACATCCCCCACTCAATCACACACACACCTCCATGCACACATACATTCCCCCACCCATACACCGATCTCCCACCCACACGTCCCACACCCACACACATCCCAACACCTACACACATCTCCCCACCCACCACAAATCCCCTACACACACGTCCTCCACCTACACACAAACACAGGCACACATACATGCACCTACCCACTCATTCAAACCCACACATCCCCCACCCACGCATATCCCCCATCTACACATCGCCCCACCCACACACACATCCTCAACCCATCCCATAAATCACCAACACTCACTCATCCACATATACTCCACCACCCACCCACACACCCACAAACACACAGCCAAACACACACCCCCCAACCATACATTCCCCCACCCACACACGCATCTCCCCGCCAACCCACACATCCGGCACCTACCCACACACAAATCCCGCACCCACCCACACATCCCCCACTTACACACATTCTTCTTACATACATCCCCACCAACACAAACTCCTCCCCCACCCACCCACACACATACACATCCCCAACCCATCCCCTAACCTACACACACACACCCACCCACACATCCTCCACCTACCCATCCCCAATCACCCATCCCCCAACCACATATCCTTGTGGATATATGTGTGGAGCAAGATCATGAATGTGCCTCCCTCTAGGACGCCATGACAAAAACAGCGGAACGTCCCTACAGAAGATCAATGTGCGCAATTTAGAGGCAGTAGCTTGATCTGCTTCTCTCAATTCTTCCTTCGTAAACCCCAAAGTCTACACGATTCTCTCAATTCTACCTTCGTAAACCCCCAAGTCTACGTGATTCTCTCAATTCTCCCCGTTACAAACTCCCGTGTCTGCATGATTCTCTCAATTCTCCCTTCGCAAACTTCCGTGACTACATTCACGCGCGGCTACAGATTGCACATCTTTTCCGCAAATTCTGTCAAAAATAGAGGCTCTAATGTACGGATTGAAAGAGCCGTTCTAAGTGACTTCACTCGCCAGTATTAGATTATCACTTGCGTGTCCAACCAGCTGTCCCCGCTGTTTGTGTTGAATATCTGTAATTTGGTTACTCTAGCTTTTTAGTGCACGCACTCAAATCATAATTTTTACATGTTCATTTTCTAGAGTATATTTCGGGGCAACAATAAAACTTAAAGAAAGGAAAGAAATTAATACCATATATTAGTTGTAGCGCAGTGGTTCTCAACCTTTTTTGGCCCGTGCCCCCCTTCACCATATTTTCAGAACTTCACCCCCCCCCCCCCCCCCCAACCACGTTTCGTATTTCCTACCTAAAAATTTGGCTCGTGCCCCCCCCCCTTTCACCATATTATCAAAACGTCATTTCCCCCCCCTCCCTTTTCGTATTTTCTACCTAAAAATCCCCCCGCTCCTACACAGTATACGTAATAATGGAAGCACATACTAAAACAAGTCTAGACGTCCACATAAAATGTGAATTGGGGGTCTACTTACTTTATAAAATGAATTTTAGAAGGATGAGACGTACAGAACCATTAAGTATGAAGGGGAAAACAATATCAAGTAATCGATTCTTGTATTAACGCGACCTTGAAATAATTTTCAATCCCCCCCCCCTTGGAAACCCTAAAATTATCCCCTGGAGGGGGGGGGGGATTCCCCACTAGTTGAGAACCACTGTTGTAGCGCATTCATTAATTATGTCAACACACAATACAGAAGACGGTCGTAAAGGCCCCTCCCTTCATGTATGTATTAACATAAGCTAACCATCATCGTATTTCATGTGGTGTAACTATGATGGAGGCATTAGCACTAACTGTATTCTAACCTACATAGTATTTCCAGGGATAAGATTCTGCTTGACGATACGTGCTCTAATGTGGAAAAGCGAGTATTGCCACCTATCAAAGAAAATGACATATTGACACACATTAGAGGCACAGATTTCCCAGCCTAAATAGCCTCTAAATAATGAGTTATAAAATATGTTACAACTATTATCGTTGTGTATGGAGCAAGATCCTTAGTGTGCCTCCCTCTGGGACGCTGTGATAAACACATCGGAACGTCCTTACAGAAAATCAATGTGCACATTTTAGAGGCAGTAGCTTGAGCTACTCATTTCAAATATCCATCCCTTCGTAAACTTCCCTGCCTACATACACGAGCGGCTACAGATTTCCAATCCTGTCTCTGCAAATTCTATTTAACGTGGGAATTGGCCCCTTACCATACCCGCCAGCATTAGGTTATGACGTGCGTGTTTATCCAACTGTCAATGCAGTGTGTTGAATGTGTGTGTTATAAGGCTACTTTGTCTCTCTGTTTAAGCACGCAAACCACCTGTGTTACATACTCATATTTAGGAGTAAATTTCTGGACATGATTAGCAATAGCTTAAAACAATTCTAGCTTGCGCGTTGGTGTAACGGTTAGGATGCGATGGTGGAACGGTTAGGATGCGATGGTGTAGCGGTTAGGATGCGGTGGGGTAACGGTTAGGATGCGGTGGGGTAACGGTTAGGATGCGGTGGGGTAACAGTTAGGATGCGGTGGGGTAACGATTAGGAAGCGGAGCTGTAACCGTTAGGATGCGATGGTGTAGCGGTTAGGATGCGGTGGTGTAACGGTTAGGATGCGGTGGGTAACGGTTAGGATACGATGGTGTAGCGGTTAGGATGCTGTGATGTAACGGTTAGGATGCGGTGGGGTAACGGTTAGGATGCGATGGTGTAACGGTTAGGATTCGGTGATATAACGGCTAGGATGCGGTGATGTAACTGTTAGGATGCGGTGGGGTAACGGTTAGGATACGATGGTGTAGCGGTTAGGATGCGGTGATGTAACGGTTAGGATACGATGCGGACCATTGTATGAGAGCGGTTGAGTGAGTGTTCGATACCTGGCCCTGTTCGCTGCGGGAGGGAAAGACTGGCAATTGATACCTCCCTGTACACAAGTCTAAAAATGTGATTGTCCCAACACTTCACATACCCAATGCGGCCTCCTGCGAGGGGACTTTTTCTTAAGTTAGTCCATCGCATGCCCACACAGATGACCAGAAGTGACCTTAGATATACGGACATGGACTGCAAGCTGTATAGTTGACTTACCTGTACTTTACAGCCTCAACTATTATGGCCACTTTAGGTGGTGCAGTTTTAGAGCCACGAAACGTGGCCTCGCTATACTGAGAGTTAACTATAAATAAACACAGCTATGGTTAGGACGCTCTACGGAGGGAAAACAACGCCAGATCCACGTGAGCGAGTCCCCCAACTTCCTTATCAACATACAAGAAACAGAAAACAAGCAAACATAGACAAAAAAAGAAAATAAACAAAAACAGACAAACGACAAGAATACTTAATGGGGATTTGAAAAGGTAATCCAATGAACACAAAAATTAGAAACTGGAAACCTTTATAAGAATTTACATCATCCGTTCCAATCTCTAGATACTGTAAACTATTACAATTTACTCCATCTGTCATAGACGTTTGTAACTTTCTCCATCAGAATTTAATCCACATGTCCCAGATGTTTGTTACTTTCCCCATCAGAATTTACTCCACTTGTCCCAGGCGTTTCTGACTTTCTCCATCAGAATTTACTCCATCTGTCTCAGACGTTTCTTACTTTCTCCATAAGAATTTACACCACATGCTCCAGACGTTTGTTACCTTCACCATCAGAATTTACTCCATATGCCTCAGACGTTTATTACTTTCTCCATCAGAATTTACACTACATGTCCCAGACGTTTGTTACTTTCTCAATTAGAATTTACTCCACATGCCCCAGACTTTTGTTATTTTCTCCATTAGAATTTACTCCACATGCCCCAGCCTTTTGTTACTTTCTCCATTAGAATTTACTCCACATACCCTAGACTTTTGTTACTTTCTCTATTAGAATTTACACCACATGCCCCAGATGTTTGTTACTTTCTCCATTACAATTTACTCCACATGCCTCAGACGTTTCTTACTTTCTCCATCAGAATTTACTCTACATGTCCCAGACGTTTCTTACTTTCTCCACTTGAATTTACTCCTCCATCAAGCACTTGTTTCTTATGTCGTGTTGTCTATGAATAGATCATGCCGATGTTGTGTCTTTCTTCTTCTTCGATCGACGGAAATGTTTGTTTTTTCGACGTAATTGCATTGTGTCTGTTTACGGCAGAGCTGAAATATTTGCGCCTTTCTGCCGACACATCCAACTTCTTCGGATATTTGTTGACAGGGGTTTTGCATCCGCATAGAATGAAATAAAATTTCGTGATATGGGAATATATAGTAGAAGACACCATGGATGTGGAGATGATGCAGAGAAACACTGCTCAATAAAGACACCATGGATGTGGAGATGATGCAGAGAAACACTGCTCAATAAAGACATCAATGATGTGGAGATGATGCAGAGAAACACTGCTCAATAAAGACACCATGGTTGTGGAGATGATGCAGAGAAACTCTGCTCAATAAAGGCACCATGGTTGTGGAGATGATGCAGAGAAACACTGCTCAGTAAAGACACTATGGTTGTGGAGATGATGCAGAGAAACACTGCTCAGTAAAGACACTATGGTTGTGGAGATGATGCAGTGAATAACTGCTCAATAAAGGCACCATGGTTGTGGAGATGATGCAGAGAAACACTGCTCAATAAAGGCACCATGGTTGTGGAGATGATGCAGAGAAACACTGCTCAATAAAGGCACCATGGTTGTGGAGATGATGCAGAGAAACACTGCTCAGTTACGACACTATGGTTGTGGAGATGATGCAGTGAAACACTGCTCAATAAAGGCACCATGGTTGTGGAGATGATGCAGAGAAACACTGCTCAGTAAAGACACTATGGTTGTGGAGATGATGCAGTGAAACACTGCTCAATAAAGGCACCATGGTTGTGGAGATGATGCATGGACGTCTAGAATTGTTTTGGTATGTGCTTCCATTATTACGTATACTGTGTAGGGGCAGGAGCGGGAGGGGGGATTTTAGGTAGGATATACGAAAGGGGGGATGACGTTCTGAAAATATGGTGAAGGAGAGCACGGGCCAAAAAAGGTTGAGAACCACTGCCATAGAGTATGTTCCGGAAAGAGCAAACTGGCATATTCCGAGTGGCTCGGCTAGCATCTTCGACGGGACTCAGGTTGTGAGGATATCAAGGACTCTCTGCCCAGGGCATGCAGGTGTGCGAGGCGATGACCATGAATCGATTCGTGGCTGCTGCTGGCGCAGCCTCTCGTGGCGGTGAGCTACATTTTTTTTTTTTTTTTACATTCGCTCGCTTTCATCTCAAGCGCAGTCTATATGTGTGCACCTACTTCCAGCACACTGGTCTGATTTTTGCATATGGACTTGCTTTCCTTCCTATCAATGTCCCTCGCCATCAGGCGAACCCATTCCGACTTCTGGAGTACTAGTAATTTACTTTCCCAACTCAAGGACGAGAATTCAACATTTTAGTCCAACTGATCAGTGTAGGAGTTGAATCCGCTTCTTCGGATTCAGCACACGGGAAGTTTAAGAGCGAATGCTCGTATCCATTGGGCGATGCTGACCTCCAGCTCCTGGATGATAAAGATGATGGGCTGAAGACTCGCTGGGATAGGGCGGACAGTGCGGCTGAACAGACGGAATATCCTCATATGGAACGACTGGCTCAGAGGGGAGTGAGTAGATAGTCTGGGCAATACTCACAGTGTGGAGACACGGTCATGCCACCTATTTAATTGGAATAATTAGCATGCACTCTCCGGTGGCTTTTGACGAGGTGGAGGGAGCACTGGTGGGAATGCCCTGAGTGCAGTGATGACAGTTATTCATTTAAGTATTCAGTGTTAAGAGAAACAGGAAACACAACAGCCAGTAACAATATCGAAAAGTCTGAATACATCCGTTAACTAACGCATGCATTTTCGAACTGTTACTTGCGATGACCTTTGTTAGGGACAGCATAGACACTACTAATAAATGCAAGTCACTCTTATGCACCGATAAACTTATCTATCCACACATAGGTTACTTGTTACTTGCGACGACATTTGTTAGGGACAGCATAGACACTACTAATAAATACAAGTAACTATTATGCACCGATTCATCTATCTATCCACTCAAATGCATTCAAATATCGCTCCATGCATCGAACCATCAATTCATCTCCCATACATAATCAATTATCCTCACATGCATCAATCCATCTATCAAAATCCATTCAGTTATCATGTGATGCCCCCGACTCACACACCCACGTCCTTTTAATCATCACTCCATGTAGCCATCCGTCTATCCATCCAAATCCACTGACTCGTGACGCCAAATAGCCATCCATCCATCAACTTCCAAACTATTCAATCCTCACTCCATGTACCGACTGACCCATTCATCTATTCCAATCCATGCAATAATCAGGAAGTGCGACGACCCATCACAATCTATTCAATTGTCTCCCCTGCCATTGACGCATTCACCCAACTCGGCCATCACCCCAGGCATTGGCGCATTCACCCAACTCGGCCATCACCCCAGGCACTAGTGGCAGCCGTGGTTAGATTATCACCTGGGTGTTTTACCAGCTGTTGACGCTGTTTGTGTTGATTACGTGTAACTCTCTGTGTCAGGTCTTAGTCAGATATGACTGAGCTACCGTATGACAGTAGACTGTACTACCTGCTCTCTGTTAGCGCCGAAGTTGGGCGATGCTCACCAAACCCGACACCCCACATTGTGGCAACGGCGTCGGGCAGATGAGTGCAATTGAGAGGGTACAAGCCTTATCCTGAAAGACTAAATGTCATGGCAGGGCAGACCAGACCCTAAGCCTTGGTCGGCAACTGGTCTAGCGTGGAAGCTCCAACAGGCGGACAGTTAGAGCATTGCTTTGCTGATCCGGCAGTTTCTGCAGCTTGTCTTCATCCAGACGTATTGGTGTTATCTTTCCTCTGGAGTAAACTAGACAGGCCGAGAGAGAGAGAGAGAGAGAGAGAGAGAGAGAGAGAGAGAGAGAGAGAGAGAGAGAGAGAGAGAGAGAGAGAGAGAGAGAGATCATGCTGCATGGGCAACACATGGTCTCTAAATTCAGCCCAGACTTTGTGTTATGGAGAGGTATAACTCCATTTTACAAACTATCGTCTGTCAAGACGGCAAGGTGCCAGTCAGTCAGTCAGGTTACTCTAGCTCTTTGTGCACGCACTCAAAATCACAATCTTTACAGCCAGGATTTTCTGGATTTTGAGAAATTAGACGTAGACAATAATGTCTTTGTAAATGTTTGTATTTGATGCGACCACGTCAGACACCCAGCTCTGACTGGTCTATACAAATATGGATCTGGCACAACATGCCATGCCCAAGGAATGTAAAAGGGTCCTACGCTTCCCTTTTTACAAGTTCTAACCCATCAACCACCTTGATCCGTCCAAACATCTTTCACGCACTGGCCCAATCCACCAGTCGTTCTTCTTCGTTCACCTTCAGCCGTCATTATGAATAAATGTAAAGAAAGCTGCAGTCACCTTAAACATAAGATTGTTGATTCTTCAATAATCACTCTCTGTACCTACCAACCCTTATCCATACAAACATTATTCAACGCACCGACCCATCCATCCACATTTATGACATCCATTACGCGCCGCGGTATTTAGGCATCGCCTGCTCAGTCCCTGAAGTGACACAAAAACGTTTCAATTATCTAGCTGTTATATAGCAGAGACATTCAATTGAGAACACATTACGCAATCATTCTCTATCTCTACCGTTCACTACTATTCCGTCTCCCCCTCTTTCTTTCGTTTTATCTTACCCCCTCTCCCTCACTCTTCTTCTCTACCCATTTCTCTTCCGCCATTTCTTTGCCGCATTTCTCTTTCACTCTCTCTCTCTCTCTCTCTCTCTCTCTCTCTCTCTCTCTCTCTCTCTCTCTCTCTCTTCTCTCTCTCTCTCTCTCGCCGACCCTCCCCTCTCCCTCTTTCTCCCTCTCCCTTTATATTGCACTCTCTCTCTCTCTCTCTCTTTCTCTCTCTTATCCTCATTCTTCAATCCCTCCTTATTTCCCATCCTCTCTCTCACTTCCTCTCTCCCTCCCTCTCTTCATCGCCCCTTCTCACTCTCTCGCTTTTTCATCACTCTCCTTTCCTCTTTCTCATTTTCTCTTCGTCTCCCTTTCTCTTCCACCTCTCTCTGGCTCTCTCTCTCTCTCTCTCTCTCTCTCTCTCTCTCTCTCTCTCTTTCTTTCTTTCTTTCTTTCTGTCGCTTTCTCTCACGTGCCACATCCTCTTCTCTTTTCTCCCCTCAATCGGTCTCTTTCACACCCTATCCCCAAACTCTACCACCGTTAAGTTTTCAGCCAACTCATTGATAGATTCCCAATTGCCCGTACCACCGCCTCCACCTATTACACAGTGACCCTACAGGACTAAGAAACGAAACAAAAACCACTCTAATGTCGCGAGACTGCTCTCAGCGCCATACGCTAGTCATTAGATTGACATCCACCACCAACGCTCAACTCCATCTTGCCCTGGTCGCCCAGTTAACAACTTTAACAATTCCATTTCCCATTCTGTGGCCCTAGTCTCTGCGGGGCTGGTCCTACCACTTTGGCCCCGCACAGATCAAGTACGTGACACGAGTCAATGTGTTTATAGGCACTTTATCGCATTTACTGCTTTCCAAACATGTTTTTGTTGCAAATTTGTGTTAACTGCTTCACACGTAACGTGCTTACGTTCGCCCTTTCATTTATTTAGCCATACCTCAATCTATATTCATCCCCCTAGCTATCTACCAAAGTATGTCTGTCTTTCTCTCCAACTGCATATCTGCTTGTGAGTTTTTCTGTCTATCCATTCATTCAGACATTCATCAATAAAAAGTAAAACTGGTGTCTGACTGTCTCTCTGTCCCTCCAAGTATGTCTGTCTGTCTGTCTGTCTGTCCACGTAGTTTATATCCGTCTCTCTCTCTCTCTCTCTCTCTCTCTCTCTCTCTCTCTCTCTCTCTCTCTCTCTCTCATCTGCATGCTTGTCAATTTGTCTATCTATGCATGCACCCCCTCCCCCAAATTCATCAAGAAGCCTGCTGTCTATGTCTGTCTGTCTATTATGTATCTACAGCTGCCTGTCTTTATTTATGTCATCGTAAGACTTTATATGTCTGTATGCATATTTACACGTATGCGTGTGTGCGAGTATGTCTGTGTGCGTGATTCTGTGTCTGTCTGTGTCAGCTTGCCTGTCTGCGTGGATTAATAGATTCATAGATGGATGGATGGATGGATGGATAAATGGATGGATGGATGGATGGATTGGTAGGTGGCTGGATGGATGGATGTGTGGGTGGATGTATGGATTGATGGATAGTGAGTGGGTGGTTGGATGGATGGGTGGGTGCGTGGGTGCGTGGATGGATGGATGGATGGAAGGGTTGGTGCTTGGATGGATAGATCGATGGGTGGTTGGTGGGTGGGTGGAAGGATGGATGGATGGGTGGATGCATAAGTGGGTGGCTGGATTGATGGATAGGTGGATGTATGGAAGGGTTGGTGCTTAGATGGATGGATGGATGGTTGGATAGATGGATGGTTAGGTGGATGGATGAATGGATGGATGGATGGATGGGTTGGTGAGCGGGTGGATGGATGGATGGATGTATAGATGGATGGAGGTATGGATGGATGGACGAATTGATGGATGGGTGGGTTTATGGATGGGTGGATGTATGGATAAATGGATGGGTGGATGGATGGATGGTGGAGTGCTTGGATGAATGGGTGGATGAATGTATGGATGGGTGGGTGCTTGGATGGATGGATGGATTGATGGATGCGTGGATGGGTGGGTGGGTGGATGGATGGACGTATGTATGAACAATGTACACATTATTAAATTTATAGATCTGTGTGTCTGGCAGTCGGGCCGTGGGTCAGATAGGTCTGTCAAGCTGTCTGTCGGTCTATCTGTCAGATAGGTATGTCAAGCTGTCTGTCGGTCTGTCTGTCAGATAGGTATGTCAAGCTGTCTGTCGGTCTGTCTGTCAGATAGGTCTGTCAAGCTGTCTGTCGGTCGGTTTGTCGTTCGGTCTGTCAGATAGGTATGTCAAGTTGTCTGTCGGTCTGTCTGTCAGATAGGTATGTCAAGCTGTCTGTCGGTCTGTCTGTCAGATAGGTCTGTCAAGCTGTCTGTCGGTCTGTCTGTCAGATAGGTATGTCAAGCTGTCTGTCGGTCTGTCTGTCAGATAGGTATGTCAAGCTGCCTGTCGGTCGGTCTGTCAGATAGGTTTTTCAAGCTGTCTTTCGGTCTGTCTGTCAGATAGGTATGTCAAGCTGTCTGTCGGTCTGTCTGTCAGATAGGTATGTCAAGCTGTCTGTCGGTCTGTCTGTCAGATAGGTATGTCAAGCTGTCTGTCGGTCTGTCTGTCAGATAGGTATGTCAAGCTGTCTGTCGGTCTGTCTGTCAGGTAGGTATGTCAAGCAGTCTGTCGGTCTGTCTGTCAGATAGGTATGTCAAGCTGTCTGTCGGTCGGTCTGACTGTCAGATAGGTATGTCAAACTGTCTGTCGGTCTGACTGTCAGATAAGTATGTCAAACTGTCTGTCGGTCTGTCTGTCAGATAGGTCTGTCAAGCTGTCTGTCGGTCGGTTTGTCGTTCAGTCTGTCAGATAGGTATGTCAAGCTGTCTGTCTGTCGGTCTGTCTGTCAGATAGGTCTGTCAAGCTGTCGGTCTGTCTGTCAGATAGGTATGTCAAGCTGTCTGTCGGTCTGTCTGTCAGATAGGTATGTCAAGCTATTTGTCGGTCTGTCTGTCAGATAGGTATGTCAAGCTGTCTGTCGGTCTGTCTGTCAGATAGGTATGTCAAGCTGCCTGTCGGTCTGTCTGTCAGATAGGTCTGTCAAGCTGTCGGTCTGTCTGTCAGATAGGTATGTCAAGCTGTCTGTCGGTCTGTCTGTCAGATAGGTCTGTCAAGCTGTCGGTCTGTCTGTCAGATAGGTATGTCAAGCTGTCTGTCGGTCTGTCTGTCAGATAGGTATGTCAAGCTGCCTGTCGGTCTGTCTGTCAGATAGGTCTGTCAAGCTGTCTTTCGGTCTGTCTGTCAGATAGGTATGTCAAGCTGTCTGTCGGTCTGTCTGTCAGATAGGTCTGTCAAGCTGTCTGTCGGTCTGTCTGTCAGATAGGTATGTCAAGCTGTCTGTCGGTCTGTCTGTCAGATAGGTATGTCAAGCTGTCTGTCGGTCGGTCTGTCTGTCAGATAGGTATGTCAAGCTGTCTGTCGGTCTGTCTGTCAGATAGGTATGTCAAGTTGTCTGTCGGTCGGTCTGTCAGATAGGTATGTCAAGCTGTCTGTCGGTCTGTCTGTCAGATAGGTATATCAAGCTGTCTGTCGGTCTGTCTGTCAGATAGGTCTATCAAGCTGTCTGTCGGTCGGTTTGTCATTCGGTCTGTCAGATAGGTATGTCAAGCTGTCTGTCGGTCGGTCGGTCTGGCAGATAGGTATGTCAAGCTGTCTGTCGGTCTGTCTGTCAGATAGGTATGTCAAGCTGTCTGTCGGTCGGTCTGACTGTCAGATAGGTATGTCAAGCTGTCTGTCGGTCGGTCTGTCAGATAGGTATGTCAAGCTGTCTGTCGGTCTGTCTGTCAGATAGGTATGTCAAGCTGCCTGTCGGTCTGTCTGTCAAATAGGTCTGTCAAGCTGTCTGTCGGTCGGTTTGTCGTTCGGTCTGTCAGATAGGTATGTCAAGCTGTCTGTCGGTCGGTTGGTCTGGCAGATAGGTATGGCAAGCTGTCTGTCGGTCGGTTTGTCGTTCGGTCTGTCAGATAGGTATGTCAAGCTGTCTGTCGGTCGGTCGGTCTGGCAGATAGGTATGTCAAGCTGTCTGTCGGTCTGTCTGTCAGATAGGTCTGTCAAGCTGTCTGTCGGTCGGTTTGTCGTTCGGTCTGTCAGATAGGTATGTCAAGCTGTCTGTCGGTCGGTTGGTCTGGCAGATAGGTATGGCAAGCTGTCTGTCGGTTGGTTTGTCGTTCGGTCTGTCAGATAGGTATGTCAAGCTGTCTGTCGGTCGGTCGGTCTGGCAGATAGGTATGTCAAGCTGTCTGTCGGTCTGTCTGTCAAATAGTTCTGTCAAGCTGTCTGTCGGTCGATTTGTCGTTCGGTCTTTCAGATAGGTATGTCAAGCTGTCTGTCGGTCGGTCATTCTGGCAGATAGGTCTGTCAAGCTGTCTGTCAGTCGGTCTGTCTGTCAGATAGGTATGTCAAGCTGTCTGTCGGTCTGTCTGTCATATATGTCTGTCAAGCTGTCTGTCGGTCGGTCTGTCTGTCAAATATGTCTGTCAAGCTGTCTGTCGGTCGGTCTGTCTGTCAGATATGTCTGTCAAGCTGTCTGTCGGTCTGTCTGTCAGATCGGTCTGTCAAGCTGTCTGTCGGTCTGTCGGTCGGTCGGTCTGTCAGAAATGTCCATCAAGCTGTCTGTCGGTCGGGGTCTGTCGGTCGGTCTGTCAGATAAGTCGACAGGATCGGTTGGTCGATTATATCGTTCAGGTTGGTCGATCATATAGGTCATTTCGGTCGGTCGATCGATCACATCGGTCGTTCTGTCAATTACATCGGTCATATTGGTCGGCCAATTACATTGTTCATATTGGTCGGTCAATTACATCGTTCAATGACACACATCGAACAGTTAGATGCTCGACGGGAAAGTATGTTATGTGTATGTCTGCCACCTTCCAACCAGTCTATCTATACTTGCCAAGACTGCGTTCAAACCTCGATACTTGCCACTGTATATTTACAATGGCCACATCATACAGAGAACAGATGTCATCTTCCAACACTAAGAAAGCATGTACAGCACCATCGCTTGAGGATACAGTTACAATTTCTGGTGTCCGCAGATTGCAGGCAGTTGCTCAGCGCTAACGAATATTCGCGCCGTCAGCTTTAACTGTTTAAGTGCCGAGAGTTAGTAGAGGTGTTATTATTAATGATTGTGCCGTGGTTTAAAATATTGTCGGTCCAAGTTATGTATTCACCATCTATAAAGTTCATGCAACATTATAGGCAAATACAAAACTTGGACCGGCAATATTTTCAAACACTGCACAGTCATTAAAAATACAAACTGGATATATCGCCAAATGTGGCGTCCCATTTGGACAGAAGGGCGATATATGGCCACACCAGGTTCATCGCGTTATTTGTTTGTTATTTTAAAGGTCTGCGAATGGAAATTTACATTATAATTCTTGTTCATTTGATTGTGCGCCGTATTTGGTCCTAACTTACTTTTTGCCTGGCACTGAATCAATTAATCAATCATATGCCATTCCGGAAAACATGGGCGGTCATGACTCGCCATTTCACTCGATCATCGGAGTCATGGATCAGCTCAGTGTTCCTGTCTCGTCCATGCCATGTGGCCAAGCCATCCAGGTATTTTCCTCTCGGTCTTCCTCTTGGCCTGTTCCCTTCGATTTTGCCATTTGTCACTAAGTTCTCCAATCCATTTCTTCTCATAACATTTCCAAAATATTTTGACTGTCTACGTCTAATTTCTCTAATCAATTTACGATTTTCATTTGCCTCCTGTAGTACTTGGTCATTGGTTTTTCTGTCTGTCCATGGTATTATTTGCATTTTCCTCAGAAACCACATTTCTGCAGCCATCAAATGTTTTTCAGCTTGACTGCTCATTGTCCAAGTTTCACATCCATACAAAAGAATAGGCTCTATGTATCCCCTCAACACTCTTTTTCTGGTTTCAATTGACATCTTTTTATTGGTCAGAATGTTTTTCATCTTGCAAAAGGCTACTTTCGCTATGGCGATTCTTGTTCAAATCTCTTCAAGGCATCTCCCATCAGATGTTATGACTGTTCCGAGATAATTGTACCGATTCACTTGTTGAAGAATAGTCCCATTTACTTGTATATTACATTGTGGTATTTCGTTCTTCCTAGTGACTACCATAACCTGTGTCCTTTTACAATTTAATTCTAACCCCAGTTGCTCATTGTGTACAACAACCGCATTTACTAATTGTTGCAGGTCATGCGCATTGTCTGCAATCAATACTGTATCATCTGCTTATCTAATGGTATTGATGTTTCGTCCTCCAATGCTGATTCCATTTATATCTTCTACATTTCTGAAAATATTTTCACTGTATAAGGAAAAAAGATCTGGCGACATTACACATTCCTGCCTAACACCTCTCTTAATAGGCTGATATTGTCCCACTTCATTATCAATCCTTATGGCAGCTTGTTGTTTCCAACAAATGTTTTTATTATAAGTCTAACGTCTTTCCTATCAGTTTGTAGATCTGCAAGCATATCCACCATGTTGACATGTCTAACTCTATCAAAAGCCTTTGTGTAGTCAATAAAGCAAAGATGTATATCCTTGTTAACTTCTATAGCACGTTCAATAACTGTTCGCAGCATATACACAGCATTTACTGTACCCTTTCCTTCTACAAACCCAAATTGTTCTTCCCCTATTTCAGGTTGTATTTTCTTCCTCACTCTTTGTATGATAATTCGTAACAAAATCTTTGTGATGTGACTCATTATACTAATTGTTCTATGTTGATCACATTCCAAGGCTCCTGATTTCTTTGGGATTGCAATAAATACAGAGTTACATAATTCAGAAGGTTCCAGTATCATATAATGTGTTCAGCAGTCTGGTGACTTGATCTAGTCCAAATTCTTCTAAAGCTTTAATCATTTATGTTGTGATATTATCTGCACCGGAGGCCTTGATAGCTTTCATATGCTTATGAACATTTCGAACCTCCATATTCTTTATTAAATCTAATATCATACTGTTCCTCTCTGTTATCATCATAGAGGTTTTTCACATAATGTGTCCATACATGTCGAATCTGATCTTTTTCTATTATGATTTTGCCATCTTTAGTTTTTAGACAGCCTGCTGTTGTACTTGTTCTTTTATTAGTAATTTCCTGAATTCTTGTGTGCACTAATTTGGTATTTTGACTGTTGTGTTGTTTTTCAATTTCTAAGCACTTTTCCTCAAGCCATGCTTCTTGTGCCTCCTTACATAATACTCTGGCTTGTCTGTGAATTTCTTCATATTTGGCATAATTATTCTTGTTGAGTCTTCTTGTTTCCATTAGGTTTAAATTTCTTCAGTCATCCATTTCTTACGACCCACCTTCTTTAATTTTGAAATAGTTGTTTCTGCAGCCAAACTGATTGAATTCTTCAACATTTCCCATTGATCCTCCACATGCTGGAATAGGATCTTGTGGGATGTGGATTTTAATCTACGATAATATTTTGTTAAAAGTGTCTAGGGGATTTAAGTTTGATTCTCTGGTCACTGCTAGAATGCAAGGTGATCATGGAATTCTACCATAAACACAAGAAGGAAAATACTTCACTCCTGTTCATAACTGTATTTATGAGTAATTCTCCATTCCCACTTATCACCTTATTATTTATTATAGTGTTAGAGGATATTGATTGTTTACAAGATATAAACAACCACGGTTGAACAAATATCAACACCGGACTTGACGTAAACATCAACACTTTTGGACAAACAGTTCAGGCATTAAATCAAGATCTGTAGTAACATACATGAAAGTGTAATGGCCACATTGAATTTCATGAACAGGCATGTGAATGATTTGCAATATTAAAACACATTAACCCCATTGTCCAACGAAAAAAAACAATGTTATTACAAACAACACAACAACCACAGATTGGTTCTACATCATTGACTTATTTTACATATATAAAAGCAAAACATTGGTCTAAGTACAGAAAACCCAGACATATAAAACATTTGTTTCTGACACCAGTTACCATTCTCATATTTAAAAATATTAATGAGAGGGTGTCAGAATATTTAACCAAAACATAACTACTATTTGGTTATACCCTCATTACAAAAAAAAAAACAACAACAACAACACTTCTGACCTTATAAATCCATGGCATAGAAAAAACACATATAAAAAGCAGTTGGTACTCTTAATTAAACTAATTAATAGAGTTCCTTATCTCCTGGTGTGCGGTTCAGTGTTCATCTCTAATGTAGATTAGATCCTATTCCCATTATCTGGGTACCTAGAATAAATGCACTCAGTTGTGTTCCTCACATGTATATCCACTGGTAATTGGCTAGTGGATATTTTATAATCCATACTCCAGGAATTGAAATATTACACACCACATATCCCCTCCGTGGGGCTAGAATTTTTCGAATACTCTGTTGCAATGGCTCGGTGCTTTTTGTGAAATTGAGGCCTTGATTGGTCTTACTTCCAGGAATTTCCACTTAAGCTCTGCAGCAGGTACTTTCCCATCTCACCATACACGGTGCCAAGTAGACGTCCATTCAGCTGCTCTGCTTCCGATATCAGAATCCCAATTATGTTCACAAAGATGTTACACCCACCAAGACGCGAGTCTATAACCCATGGCATTTAGGTTGACATTGGACTAGCAAGAGGTAGTCGTTACTATCTAGTCCTGTGTAGGAACTTATATGGCTGAGAGGCATCCAATGGTAGTATATGTGACTATGTCTAGAATTGATCAATACATAAATGTATCCTAAGATGAATAATTCCAGCACAGAAACAGGGTTGCAAACAATCAGAGGATTCTTTTTGTTGCAGGCGTAGAGGCATTTACTCCGCCAGCTGCTTTTATATGGTCTTCTTGATGGTGTTCAGGTCTGAGATCTCAGTGGATCTTGCTTTGTTTCAGGGTGTTTCATATTTTGCCTTGAGGTAATCTGGTTTCTGAGTTGTTATTCAGTTGGTATGAAGCTCATATTCAGTTACTACTTTGATTGTACTTGTTGAGGTTGTTTCAGTGTCTCTTCCCATTTGTTTGAGTTGGTGTTCGTATATAGAACTTGGTGTTGAGTGTCTTAAACCTATGTTTGACTTTTGCTGCTGTGAGATTTTCTGTCGAAGACCTATCCATTGTTGGATATCAACTTGGTAATCCACCCGACAGTTGAACGGTTCTCACTGTTGCTAGTTTCATTAAACTGGTAGAAGTGTCCCATAGTCTCACTGACTTTGCTGACTGATGAGACTCCCGGTGGTACTTCTCAGAAGTAAAACAGACGATACACTGTTGTCAGTTACTCTGTAGATCTTTATCTTTGTCGATTTAGATACTGAAGTCCATCCTGGATATTCCTACTGAAGTAGGACTTCATCAGTAACGTTGTCAGGTGTCTTCGAAATTGTCTTTTGCTGGCTTTTGCAGCTAATGAGTGCAGCAGTAAACATTGAGGTATTGGTCCAGACTATGTTTAGGACAGGTTGCCATTTATCACTTACACCGGGCTGTTGACCCAGGATCCTGATTGGTGAAATGTCCAAATCCACCACTCGCTATTGTCTATAGAAATGGATGACAAAGAATACAATACGAGCATTAACCTACAGTGATATGGTAACATGTTTATAACATATTTACACACAAAAAGGAGAAGGTAAAGGGAGTGGGTTATCCACTGTTCCTCGTTACTTGGTGTAGAGCCATTCTGACTCTAAATGTGAGTAAGATATTTTCTCACTCTGTATTCCTTTCCATGTTGTTACTGAGACTTTCTGATGTGTGAAGCCATCCTTTCTATCCAATACTTTGCTAGTGCATCTGTCATACCTTGAAGAGAATAGTCCAGACATAGGCTCTTTGGTTTCCGATTCCTCGTCTCCATTCCTTAGCTATAATCAGCATTAGGCCAAGGCTATTCAACATTGTCTTCTTATGTACTGACATGCACAAGGATTCTTACATCAACATCCTCATGTCCCCAGGGATAACATTAAAATGTATATTCCCACAGTAAAGAGTAACAATCAGGACAGAATATAATTCTCATAACAGAGAAAAACAAACATATACATTTCTCTGATATTAAGTACATGATAATCATATATAATAATTAATCATAATGATGATGCAAGGAGCCTATGTTTTTGGATTTCCTCATGGGTTAATTCATAAAACTAAAACATAAATTGTTTTCCCCCACTGCTTACACCAGCATGAGGTTAGTGAACGCTATGATATATTTTGCCAAGTGCTGCTATTTGTAAAAAAAATATCTTATCTATTAGAAATGATTTATGCAGCCTGATAAGTGTTCGGAACATATAATATTATTCCAGTTGTCCACCACCCTTGGTGCGGTGTGGCTAAAGGCTTGGTTATATCATGCGTTTTCTTTCTTTGTTCTTGAATTTATATTCTCAAACATGGCATTTCCCTAGCAATATTTTATGAAATAATTACATGTCCATCACACCTCTTGTGTGGTTAATAATATGTTAACAAGAAGATGGTACCAAAATTTTGCACGATAGCTCGAGTTACAGATTAGCAATTAGCAAACAATTTATCCAAAATGAACTAGTCCATAATATGCGTGATGAATAGTATGCTTCCGCATGGATAAAAAGTCTCCTGAAATGTCCTTAACAGTGAATTTACACTATATAGGATATGTACAGATCAAAGGCGTTGATAGTGAGATATAGTTCCACAATGCCTAGAAGAGGTTTCAACATAGGGATTTGAAATAGAAACGAGTTCTCTACTGTGAAGTATGAATCAGGAGTTTGCTCCCACATTGAGAAAAGTTTCCTAAATGTGCTTCTGACATGAGTTGAATACTCTACAGTACACATCATATTTATAGATTATAAGCATTGCTAATGAGATATAGGTTAACAATGCATATAAGGGATTTTAACATAGGGATTTGAAATTGTAAAAGCATAGTAAAAATTTGACAGCGTGGCACACACATGGCGCTCAGTCTAAAAATCATTCAGACTCTGGATTACAAGAATTGTTGATTTAACATTGTCATTTTTTTATTTTAACACTGCCATTTTGTGTCAGGTCTTAGTCAGATATGACTGAGCTACCGTATAACAGTAGACGGTACAACCTGCTTTCTGTTAGCGCCGAACGTTATGCGGCGCTTACCAAACCCGACACCCCACATTGTGCCAACGGCTTCGGGCGGAAGAGCGCAATTTGGAGGGTACAAGCCTTACCCTGGTGCGAGGAAATGCAAGCTAAAGACGAAATGTCATGGCAGGGCAGACCAGGCCCTAAGCCTTGGTTGGCGGCTGGTCTAGGATCGAAGCTCCGACAGGCGGACAGTTAAAGCATTGCTTTGCTGATCCGGCAGCTTCTGCAGCTTGTCTTGTTCCAGATGTAGGGGTGTTACCTTTCCTCTGGAGTGAACTAGACAGGCCGAGAGAGGGATCATGCTGCATGGGCAACACATGATCTCTATATTTTAGCCCAGGCTTTGTGCTATGGAGACGCAATAACTCCATCCCGTATAAACTATCGTCTGTCAAGACGGTGCCAATGAATGATTTAACATTTTAACAAATTCTTAATTAAACACAATGGTATATGTACCTTACAAAAATACATAAATACGTATTAATAATGTAGATTTAACATACCATTGCTGCAGAGAATGACATATTTTTGGGCTAAACTGCCCTTCCCCGCAGGGAAGGTTAACACGTCTGTCTTCTTTGTTCACCTGAACCAAAATGGCTATTCTTTTACCTTTGTCTTAAAAGATCGACGACGGTTGGCCAGGTATTTTGCTCTATCGCCAGCCTAACTTTAACTAATACCAAATACATTTTGGCTGCCCTACTCCTTTCTGCTCCTACATTAAGTAAGATACTTAAACAGTAATTGTTAGGGATTGGTATTTTTAAAGCGTCACTAGAAGGATGTTAGTAGAGAAGTTTTTGTATACCACAGATCTCTAGATCAGACAATATATCAAATCTGTTATGTACTTCTATGTTAAATTTGTTTTGTATTTCCTTGTCATTACTCAATGTACACAAATCATATTTAGTGTTTCCTGTTATATACTTGACTTTCTTCAACTTTATCCTCAATGTTCCTGTAAGTAATCCGTGGTCACTATAACAATCAGCACTGGGAACTGTTTTGCTATTGTTAAGGCTTTTCTAAATCTTCTGCTAATCAGAATGTAGTCAATCTGGTTTATAATCCTGCTATCAGGACTCCTCCATGTCCATAATCCTCTAGGGCAGTGGTTCTCAACCTTTTTTGGCCCATTCCCCCTTCACCATATTTTCAGAACGCCATTCCCCCCCCCCCCCTTCCTATCAAAAATTTGGCCCGTTCCCCCCTTCAGCGTATTTTCAGAACGTCATTTCCCCCCCCCCCCCATTTCATATTTCCTATCTAAAAATCCCCTCACCCCTGCACTGTATACGTAAAAGTGGAAGGCAAATGTAATAGCATATACTAAAACAAGTCTAGACATCCACATAAAACATGATTTGTGGGTCTACTTACTTTATCAAATGAATTTTAGAAGGACGAGACATACATAACTGTAAAGTATGAAGGGAAAAACTATGTCAAGTAATCGGTTCTGTATTAACACGATCTTGAAATGGTCTTTATTTCCCCCCCCCCCCTGGAAACCCTGAAATTCCCCCTGGGGGGGAATTCCCCACCGGGTTGAGAAACCACTGCTCTAGGGTGTTGCTTAAACCAGGTGTTTCCTACGATCTTTTCCTGTTCTTTTGCCCACTCTACGAGTCTGTATCCTCTTTCATTTCTATCTCCCTATACCATAGTTTCTAACTGTGTATCTATCACCTTGATTTCCTACATTTGCATTGAAGTCTTCTATTATAATGTTTCTTTCTGAAATTTTACATTTCTTTAAGGTAGACTCTATGTCATTATAAAATGCTTCTACACTATCTTCACTGGATTCTCCTGTTGGGGCATATACTTGAATAACATTTATGTTAAAAGGTCTGCCGCTTATCGACTTCATTGCACCGGATTTTTATCTCATATGAATCAGTTAAGTGATATGACCTAATAGGTCTTCGGAGATGTGAAAACAGCTCAGCTATGTTACATTATCTCTCTCTCTCTCTCTCTCTCTCTCTCTCTCTCTCTCTCTCTCTCTCTCTCTCTCTCTCTCTCTCTCTCTCTCTCTCTCTCAAGGCTAAATTAATGTATTACAGTATTTTAATACAATTGTTAACAGACTTGTTTACCGGCACCCATGTTGATTAAAGATCCGCCTAGACCCGTGCTGGCCGCTGTACCACTTTAGAATTCAGCCACGGATGTGTGCTAATCAAATAAAGACTGGAGTCGAACCGCAGACATGTGCTACAGCTTATAACAAGTATGGGGAGCGCCGTGTTAGTGTGGTGGCTAGACGCTCCTGGCAGAACTGGTGGTCATGTACTCGAATCCTCGTCTAGTGGATAATTACAACTGACTTGGGTGCCCAGGTTGAAATGCCTGAAATGGGTACCAGGGAATGCCTTGGGAAGTAAAGTGGGCCAGACTAATACATTGTACCTGCAGGTGTGCCACAGAGTCCTGGACTGACTGGACTTAAGGCACA
>OY992876.1:288844393-288909393 GCA_963921405.1 Cepaea hortensis
GAGAGATACACAAAGAGATGCACAGAGTAATACACCAGATAGATACACACAGAGATACATATGGAGAAATCCACACAGAGATACAGAGAGTGAGATACACAGAGAGATACACGGAGTGATACTCAGAGAGATACACAGACAGAGAGATACACCAGGTAAATTGTGAAAACAAAGTGAATTGTGATTCATAGTCGGATTAGAACTACTGAGCGTAATCTTGCCTAGTACATCAACAGCAGCTGAGAAATGCTGATGTTGACTGCATCGTCCTGTAAGGGATATGTCAAAAGAAAATCGGATTAGGGTTCGAATATTTAGTATATTTAAAATATTGCAAGACAACAGGCACAACTGTCAAATAAAATATGCAGGCTGGTGCCAGTACAAAACTAAGCTTATCTATGAACTCACTGACGTCAGGTAATACCAGTGTAAGCAGGACAAGCAGTGAACACTGAAATATCACAGAATACGTGTGCACACCAAGACACTAATATACAGTACATGCAACATGTGAATACAGCTGAGTCAAATAGTGGGAACATTTTGACAGAAACACAATCGTATAGTGAACCAACAGCTAACAAACACACAAACAGGGTCAGTCGTCGAGTTGGATCAAATACTAGAATGTTCTTTACAGAGAATAATAGACAGAGACGCCCGATTCCTCAGTACTACACATATATTGTGACCAGATCGCTGGAGTAATAATAGTTAAGAAAAATTGCGACTGCAGCAGGGGATTACAATAAATAAGAAAACAAACAGGTATAGTCAGACCATGCTGAGTCTGCACCTGCATTTTTAGCTGTTCGTGATTTCTTGGCAAGTTTACGTTCAGTACTTTGCCATTGCTTTCTGAACGACCAGCACTAATACTTTTGTGTGGGAAACCGACGCAAGGCGATCTGCTTCCAAATCGCCGGCAGCTGTGTTTTGAATATGGTATGTGGCGTTTTGAATTGCACTCGTAACACCTTTTCCACGGAGACGACAGAGAGTTCAAGCTAAGTTATAAAACAAAATGAAGCCAAGAATCACATAAGACAAGGAGATCAGGTCATTTAACGGGCACGAAGTGTAACCGTTATTACGTTTCGCTGATAATCGCATCATAGCCTAAGCGCTGACGGATAAGGGTTCGATGGCACCTCTCCGCCTTCCCTAAGGGAGTGAAAGACCATATATTTCTTCTTGCACTCAGGCTGGCAACATGCGATGATCCGAACACTTCATAGTTAGTTAGTTGCGGTTCCAACTTCGCGGCAAAGGGTCTCCCCATTATACTCCGTTCCTGTGCCAGTGAATAGCACACAAATAGCTCCTCACTGCCCCATGTGGAAAGTGGAACAGACAGGAGTCTCGACAAACCAACAGCCCGCACATGTATAATGTGTATAATGCCGCTACCAGAATGCCAACGCAAAAGTCCGCCACGAAAAATACAGTTCATCATCGATGGAAGCGGCAGTCACTAGACAACCAGCAGCCACATATTACTGCATAAAGCAATCCATTTGGTTCACGACAGGTTGGTCGCCATTATTCTGAACATGCAGTTCACGCTGCCGGTGTCCCTGGCCTAGGAGTTTACGTCTTTCTCCGTAATCCCGTACATTCTCGTGAGTAACGTAACCTGCCCGAGAATCGGTAGAATCGATTCTCGGCCGCGTTGGTAACTTACGGGATATGTGAACCGGTCGCTCAGAAAGCAATGGCAAACTACTGAGCCTAGTACACCTACAGCAGCTGAAAAATGCTGATGTTGACTGCAACGTCCTGTAAGGGATATGTCACACAAAAACTTTCACGCAACAAACAACCGCGGTCAGATGTAAAAGCACTCCACACGAAATTCGCAGCTCACAATGTCACTCCACGCACTCAACTAAGTAGCAGGGAGACGGAACCATAACTTCTTATACGGCCAGCATGCTTCTGCTGCATGTCTTGTGTGTGCGATAAGATTATTCAAGTAGAGCAGGGGTGGGCAAACTACGGCCCGCTGGCCGCATGCGGCCCGCCAACTGAGTTTATGCGGCCCGCGAGGGCATTTAGGAATAAAAAATTTTACTTCTTTTTTAAATTATTTTGTTGAATTTTAAAGAATTTCATGTACCGTTATGATGTTTTTTTTAAAAACATTTTTTGATAAAATTTCTTTCTACTTATCTATTTTTGTAAACAGTCCTTGACCTTCATAATGTAATGCTTCTTCTTCTTCTTCTTCTTTCGTTCGCCTTAAATATGTCTATGTGTGCAATGTTGCCTCTTGTATGAATTTAACTGTCCTTTTTATTTCACTCAGCAGTCCATAGAGTTTATTTTCCAGTGTCGTCTGTCTAGGCCAGAAGGTTTGCCTAGACATGTTGTAATTTGGGCAGTCTTTGAGTATGTGCTCTGCTGACTGTTATAGTGACCACAGATTACTCACAGGAACATTGAGGATAAAGTTGAAGAAAGTCAAGTATACAACAGGGAACACTAAATATGATTTGTGTACATTGAGTAATGACAAGGAAATACAAAACAAATTCAACATAGAAGTACAGAACAGATTTGAAATATTGTCTGATCTAGAGATCCTATTCCAGGATGTGGATGATCAATGGGAAATGTTAAAGAATTCAATCAATATGGCTGCAGAAACAACTATTCCAAAATTAAAGAAGGTGGGTCGTAAGAAATGGATGACTGAGGAAATTTTACACTTAATGGAAACAAGAAGACTCAACAAAAATAATCCTGCCAAATATGAAGAAATTCACAGACAAGTCAGAATATTATGTAGGAAGGCAAAAGAATCATGGCTTGAGGAAAAGTGCTTAGAAATTGAAAAACAACACAACAGTCAAAATACCAAATTAGTGCACAAAAGGATTCAGGAACTTACTAATAAAAGAACAAGTACATCAACAGGCTGTCTAAGAACTAAAGATGGCAAAATCATAATAGAAAAAGATCAGATTCTACATGTATGGACAGATTATGTGAAAGACCTGTATAATGATAACAGAGAGGAACAGTATGCTATTAGATTTAATAATGAAGGACCAGCAATTTTAAAGATGGAGGTTCAAAATGTTCTTAAGCATATGAAAGCTGGCAAGGCCCCCGGTGCAGATAACATCACAACAGAAATGATTAAAGCTTTAGAAGAATTTGGACTAGAGCAAGTCACTAGACTGCTGAACACATTATATGATACTGGAGATATACCTTCTGAATTATGTAATTCTGTATTTATTGCAATCCCAAAGAAATCAGGAACCTTAGAATGTGATCAACATAGAACAATTAGTATAATGAGTCACATCACAAAGATTTTGTTACGAATTATCATGCAAAGAGTGAGGAAGAAAATACAACCTGAAATAGGGGAAGAACAATGTGGTTTTGTAGAAGGAAAGGGTACAGTAAATGCTGTGTATATGCTGCGAACAGTTATTGAACGTGCTTTAGAAGTAAACAAGGATATACATCTTTGCTTTATTGACTACACAAAGGCTTTTGATAGAGTAAGACATGTCAACATTGTGGATATGCTTGCAGATCTACAAATTGATGGGAAAGACATTAGACTTATAAAAAACATATATTGGAAACAACAAGCTGCCATAAGAATTGATAATGAAGTAGGACAATACCAACCTATTAAGAGAGGTGTTAGGCAGGGATGTGTAATGTCTCCAGATCTTTTTTCCTTATACAGTGAAAATATTTTCAGAAATGTAGAAGACCTAAATGGAATCAGCATTGGAGGACGAAACATAAATAACATTAGATATGCAGATGATACAGTATTGATTGCAGACAATGCACAGGATCTGCAACAATTAGTAGACGCTGTGGTTGTACACAGTGAGCAGCTGGGGTTAGAATTAAATTGTAGGAAGACACAGGTTATGGTCGTCACTAGGAAGAACGAAGTACCACAATGTAATATACAAGTAAATGGGAATATTCTTCAACAAGTGAATCGGTTCAATTATCTCGGAACAGTCATAACATCTGATGGCAGATGCCTTGAAGAGATTAGAACAAGAATCGCCATTGCGAAAGTAGCCTTTAGCAAGATGAAAAACATTCTGACCAATAAATTGATGTCAATTGAAACGAGAAAAAGAGTGTTGAGGGGATACATAGAGCCTGTTCTTTTGTATGGATGTGAAACTTGGACAATGTGCAGTCAAGCTGAAAAACATCTGATGGTTGCAGAAATGTGGTTTCTGAGGAAAATGCAAAGAATACCATGGACAGATAGAAAAACCAATGACCAAGTACTACAAGAGACAAATGAAAATCGTAGATTGATTAGAGAAATTAGACGTAGACAGTCAAAATTTTTTGGACATGTTATGAGAAGAAATGGACTGGAGAACTTGGTGACAGCTGGCAAGATCGAGGGGAACAGACCAAGAGGAAGACCGAGAGGAAAATACCTGGATGGCTTGGCCACATGGCATGGACGAGACAGGAACACTGAGCTGATCCACGACTCTGGTGATCGAGTGAAATGGCGAATCATGACCGCCCACGCTTTCCGGCATGGCACATGATTGATTGATTGTTTGCAACGATAATCCACATGTGCACATGGCTGATTCACCAATCTTGAATCTTGTATACATGTGGTTGCGTAATCTAGTGTGTCCTGTTCTGAGGCGCAGAATAATGACTTGTTCTGGTCTGTCCATAACGTGGTAGTCGTCTTGAGCAGATTTTGGTGGCCTTCTGACTGATTTGATCATTCTTTTCTTTTGGTGGTATGTAAGGGCACACCAGGCTGTTCTTCTTTTGCTCCTTCCTTAGCCAAACTATCAGTTCTGTCGTTTCCGGGTACTCCACAGTGTGATGGTATCCACTGTATGGTGACCTTATGCTGGCTGCTAAATTCAGAAAGTAGGGTCTTTAGTACTGGCAATTTCCAAGACATAATTTCGTTTTCGTTGAGGTGAGTTTCTTGCAAGGAACATACGCTTAACTTTTCTTGGTCCAAGATGTTTTCTAGTTCTATTGTTTTGTTGCTGACTCCCTCCGCATTCCAGTGCATTAGTTTTAAGCTTTGTTTGGTATGACCAGACGCTCTATTCTCAGGTCTCCTGGCTCCACAGGACATCTTAGATGGACCTCCAGTAGCTGTGGTTGGACCTTTCTAAGCATATGGCCCGGCACTGCACCTGCCTGGGGGTCCAAAGCAGGGCGAGCACCGTAACATTTAGCAGTAGTCGACATATTTCATTACGCGTGATTGGTGGCATCCTGATTTCTGTGGTGCGCCTCCTGGCTGGTTGCCTCCGTATTCAGCACCTTCCCTTTGCTAGAGCACACTGTAGTCTTACTCGAGTTTAGGTGTGTAGGCACGCACACACATTTCTACGCATGCATGTACGTGCATACACATCTAGAGCGTTTTGGATATTTCTCGGCGCCAGTGACTCGCCGTCGCCCCTTCTCATGTAAGTTAAAACAGTTCCTAGACGAGAAGGCCAGGAGTTGGACTTTTGCTGCATAGGTGATGAATGCACGAGCCATTAGGGTATTTATGCAAGGTTGGACGCTCACCCCAACCCGGCCCCTGGCTACGTACAGCAACATTTGGAACCATGTAATGCTAAAATGCGAATTTATCGATTTTTATATAGAGAAATATTTATCGACATGTGAAAATTTAATAAGGATGATTTTATGAAAAACGGACATTTCTCCTGTGAATAAAATGATTTATTTTGCAAGAAAATATTAGATTTAAAAGTCTTTTGCTGTTATAAATTATTTCCACATTTACAATGTTCAAATTAATTTATTTGTTGTAGTAGTCTTGATAGATTTCTGAAATTTATTCTGACTTTACTACTTGTTTTCGGAATATTTTATTTTCACACACTGTCTGAAGTAGGTTTTGTTTCATTTCTGTTTTAAAGTTTTGTACAATTCTAAATGTTCGAATTTTATTAAAGCAATCAGTGTCAATAACAAACGTAATATTGAAGATGAATGAAGTGTTTTTAATGATGAATGGACAACTAAGTACTGTTTTATAAATGTTGGTAGCAAATCAGTTTGCTTTTTGTGTCGTGAGTCAGTGGCTGTCTTCAATGAGTACATTTTAAAAAGACATTATCAAACAAAACATTCCGATTTCGGATACAATTTAACAATCGATGGGAGGGAAAGGAAATGCCTTGAGTTGGTGAAATATTTTGAGAAACAGCAAACTGTTTTCACTAAATAGTCTTCAATTCAAGATGCTGCAACTGAACCTAGTCTTGTGCTGTCACACAAAATTGTGAAACAGAACAAGCCATTTTCTGATGGCGAGTTCATCAAGGAATGTTTGCTAGATGCAGCAAACATTATGTGTCCAGAACAAAAACACAGATTTGACAACATTACTTTATCAAGGAGAACTGTGGTCAGGCGTGTTGACAAGATAAGTGACAATGTGATGCATAAACTTCAAGATGCAAGTAAAAAATGCTTGTGGTACTCTCTTGCATTGGATGAGAGTGCCGATGTACATGATACTGCCCAATTATTGATATTTATACGTGGAATAAACACTTCTTTCAAACTCACTGACGAGTTACTGAGTGTTGAGTCACTCAAAGACAAAACCACAAACCATGATATATTCAATAAAAAGTAAAGAATTGAAAGAACTGGGTTGGTTTGGAACAAGATGGCAAGTGTGACAAATGACGGAGCTCGTGCTTTGACTGGAAAAAATGTAGGTCTGCTAAAGTTAATAAGTGATAAGCTTAAAGCAGAATATCCAGACCACACATTATTACCACTTCACTGTGTGATTCATCAAGAAAGTTTGTGTAAAACTGTTTTGAATATCAAGCATGTTATTGACCCAGTTTTCAGTGTCATCAACCTCATCAGATCAAGAGGACTTAATCACAGACAGTTCAAATCATTACTTGACGATTTGGAAACTGAACATTCCGATGTCCTGTACCACACAAGTGTTCGATGGCTGAGTCTCGGCAAGGTGTTGAGGCGAGTGTGGGAACTCAGAGAAGAAATAGTGATGTTCCTAGAGATGAAGGGCATTGAATGTGACTTTAATACTAACATTGTCAATAAAGAGTGGAAGCTATACTTTATTTTTGCCATTGAAATTATGGAAAAGTTAAATGAACTGAATGTCAGACTTCAGGGTAAAGGTGTGCTTGCACATGAATTGTATGTACACTTAAAATCATTTCAGGCAAAACTCTCACTGTTCTCCAGACAAGCAAGTGAAAAAGGATTTTGTAACTTCGATTTTCTGAAACAAGAAACCATTTCTGGTGAAATGACTGAAAAGTACAAAGCCCAATAAGATGCATTGATTGAAGAATTTGGATGGAGTTTCCAAGATTTCAAGAACTTAAAGCCACAGTTCAATATTCTCAGTTCCCCTTTTAGTGCAGAAGCTGATACAGCCACAGAGGACATACAGTTAGAGCTGCTTGACTTACAAGCAGATCTTGACCTGAAAGAGAAAGTCAAGACAGATGGTTTGCTGGATTTCTATGGATCTTTATCACAAGAATCATTTTCCAACTTGAACAACTTTGCAGCTAAACTTTTATCATTGTTTGGATCAACATAAATTTGCGAACAAGCATTCTCTTGATCAACAAATCTAAGAATATGTCTTTATTGTCGGACTGCAACTTGCATGCTGCCATGCGAATTTCAACAAGTAAACTGGATCCAGATTTCAAGAATATTGTCAAAACGTGCAAGCAGTTACATACATCTCATTGAAAATCAACAATTATAGTGACAGTGTAGTCGGTTTGTATCTAAATTAAAGCCATTGATTGATAATAAAGAATATTTGTTATAATAACAAGTTGTAAAATCTTGATAACAAATTAGTAAAGGTTTGTGTCCATATTGTCAACTATAATATACTAGCTGACCCGGCCCGGCTTCGCCCAGTCCTTGGTGGGGAGCATCTCATTTAATTCATATAAGTAGTCATATAAGCTCACGTTCCCGTTACCGACTGTCTGTCTGTCTGTCTGTCTGTCTGTCTGTCTGACCCGGCATCGCCCAGTCCTTGGTGGGGAGCATCTCATTTAATTCATATAAGTAGTCATATAAGTTCCCGTTCCCGTTACCGACTATCTGTCTGTCTGTCTGTCTGTCTGTCTGTCTGTCTGTCCGTCCGTCCCTCTCTGTCTGTCTGTCTGCCTGTCTGTCTAATCATTTATTGGTTGCAGTTAGAACAACCTTAGATAAACGAAGACCAACTTACAAAAAGCATTAGAAAGAGCACTTGAAAGATCTTTACATCTTCCCCCAACAATTAACTTGGGTAAATGGAGCGGCGGCAGCAGCATCAGCAGAAGAAGGAAAAGGAGGAGTAGACAACTGCAGCGAAAAGGTGGGTCTGTCTATCTATCTGACCCGGCGTGACTTCGCCCAGCTCCTGGCGGGTAGCGTCTCATTAAATTCATACAATAAAAAAAAGTAACTTAAAAAAATGCCCTTCCACACACCATCCATTATTTTTAATGAAAACGCTTTCTAATCACCTGCATGACTACAGTAACTTCTTAAGCAAAAAAAGATGAGTTACAATGTTATGCATTGTGCATTATTTTTATGAAAACTTTGAAAATACCTTACAGATTGTATCATTATTTATTATAACTCATATGCCGGTACATAACTATGGACAAAGAGTTTATAAATCTTTGAAAACGATGCCACAATATGACTATAAGTTATACAGAAAAGTTATGCCCCTTGAAATAACTTTTATAGAGTTAGGTCCCCTGAGATATATGAAATTACAATGAAAAATTAAAAATGAAATAATACTGGGTAAGCAGGCGATTTCACACTAAAAAAATATTACAGTTGGCAGCTCTGGAATGAAAGAAAGGCGTGTAGAAAATTTCATCTCAATCGGATGGGCCGTTCGCGAGCGCATAAAGGACAGACGGACAGACAGACAGACAGACAGACGGAGATCCTAATTTATATATAAGATAAGTGTATAAGTAAAATAAAATTGCAATAATTAGTTATTTATACTGCTTAATAACCTATAAATAATTAATAATTTATAATATATAAGTGTATAAGTAAAATAAAATTGCAATAATTAGTTATTTATACTGCTTAATAACCTATAAATAATTAATAATTACTTATTGTGATAGGTTGCTGTAAGAAAATTGACATTATATATATATATATGCGGCCCGCCAATAGCTTTACATTTGCCAATGCGGCCCTCCGCACAAAAAGTTTGCCCAACCTGAAGTAGAGTATTCCAAAGATGAAGACAAGAAAAGGATAAGAATATGCGTTATACAATAGAAAATGAAAAATCACTTACAGTATAGCAAACAGCAGATTTCTCTTCACTGCGTATATTAAAGTTGCAGTTTAACAACTTTCCGGTACTTGCCATTCTTTAATGAAACATCTCCAAGTTGGATCTCAGGTGCAGGCTAAGCAGCCGCTCCACTGCGAACAGTTAAGACTCATCCCTAGACCAGGAGATTTGTTCACAACAAGAAGAGCAACATCTCCTGAGGGCAGATGATCGCTGTTCGTGTGTGTGTGTGTGTGTGTGTGTGTGTGTGTGTGTGTGTGTGCGTGTGTGTGTGTGCTTGTGAGTGTGTGTGTGTGTCCGCTCTACCCGTCTATAAGTGTGACATGATAGCAGTAGCTAGTGTCAGGTCTTAGTCAGATATGACTGAGCTACCGTATAACAGTAGACGGTACTACCTGCTTTATATTAGAGCCGACTGTTGGGTGACGCTCACCAAACCCGACACCCCACATTGTGCCAACGGCTTCGGGCGGAAGAGCGCTATTGGGAGGGTACAGGCCTTATCCTGGTGCGAGAAAATGCAACCTAAAGACAAAATGTCATGGCAGGGCAGACCAGGCCCTAAGCCTTGTTTGGCAGCTGGTCTAGGATCGAAGATCCGATAGGCGGACAGTTAGAGCATTGCTTTGCTCATCCGGCAGCTTCTGCAGCTTGTCTTGTTAAAGATGTAGAGGTGTTACCTTTCCTCTGGAGTGAACTAGGCAGGCCGAGAGAGGGATCATGCTGCATGGGCAACACATGATCTCAATATTTTAGCCCAGGCATTGTGCTATGGAGAGGCAATATCTCCATAACTGGTCTTAACCGGTCTCGGAATCAAACGAGAGGCAACTGTTACGGGTTATAAGTCCCTGTCAATTGGCGTAGACATGGGGCGCCACGCGTTGCTTCAGACGGTGGGAGACACCTACAGGTGTCACTGTTCAGCTACTGCCCGCCTCAAGCTGGGCAGCCCCCGGCCAATTGGGTGCTGATCCGCCACAGCCTGCCTGCTTCAATGGATGCTTGGGGCTAGGACAAAATCTGAATCGCAGGCTGTAAAACCAATGCACCGTGTACTAATAAAAATAAAAATAGAACCTCAAGCTCTGGCTTGCAATCTGGAACGTGAGAACCCTGTGTCCAGGATTTTCCACTGACTTGACCAATATTGACGATGTGAGAAAAACGGCTGTGATTGATGCCGAACTCAATCGTCTTAACATTGATATTGCTGGCCTGCAGGAGACTCGCCTCGCTGAGGAAGGGTCACTCAGGGAAAACAATTACACCTTTTCTTGGAGGGGTAGAGGGCAGGCAGAAAAAAGGAAACACATTGTGGGCTTTGCAGTGAAGAATTCGCTACTAGGAATGATTGAAATTTAAACAGGAGGAAGTGAAAGACTATTATCCCTGCGCTTGGCAACTTCTTGTGGTTTTGCCACCATTATTACTGCATATGCACCGACAATCGATTCCTTTGATGATATGAAGGATTCGTTCTATGAGGAGACTCCGTGATTAAGGCAGTTCCAAAATCTGACTACATTTATATGCTCGGTGATTTCAATGCTCGTGTGGGCAAGGACTCGAGTTCATGCCTTGGAAAATACAACATCAGTAGCATGAATGAAAATGGGCAAAGGCTGCTGAAGCATTGCACCAGAAATGACCTATGTATTACAAACTCCTTTTTTTTAAACAAAAGAGCTGCATAAGGTCACATGGAAACATCCAAGATAAGGCCATTGGCAACAGCTGGACTTCATCATCACACGGAAACAACATCTGAACCATATATCATTGACTCGAAGTTATCACAGTGCTGACTGTGATACGGATCAAATTGGTTGTTGCATGGGATAGACTGAGACCAAAGAGAATCTACACAGCTAAACACAAATCTAGCCCCAGGATTAATATTATTAACACTCGCGATCCTGAAAAGTGCTTTCAGTTTCAACAGCAACTTGGAGACGCTTTCACTGATACACCAGAAAATTGTACAGTAAATGAAAAGTGGGGTCAACTTAAGGAAACTCTTTATAAAACTGACGTAGGGATTTATGGCACTGTGAATCATCAGAGGCAGGACTGGTTTGCAGCAAACAGCCAGACTCTGCAGCCCTTGATTGATAAGAAAAAGAAAGCTCTCTTAAGAAACAAGGAAAGACCAACGCGTAACACTCTGAGTGAGCTAAGGCAAGCTAGGAAGGATGTGCAAAAGAATGTCAGGCAGTGTGCAAATGATTATTGGATCAAGTTATGTGAATCCATTCAAATCGCAAGTGATAAGGGAAACATCAGAAGCATGTATGAAGGAATAAAGAAAGCCTGTGGTCCAATGATCAAAAGAAGTGCACCATTGAAAATCTTGACTCGAGAAATCATAACTGATAAGAAACGGCAGATGGACAGATAGGTAGAGCACTATTTGGAGCTTTACTCAAGTGGGACCAAACTAGCGGATGATGGCCCCTACGCCATAGAGGCTCTACCAATTCTTGACCACCTGGACACACTTCCCACCATAACAGAAGTTAAGTGTGCTATAAATGAACTTGTTTCTGGCAAGGCTCCAGGTAAGGATGGGATTCCAATAGAGATTATCAGGAGTGGGCAAGACACACTCACTCTACAGATCCACCAGCTAATAGAGCTATGCTGACGAGAAGGACAAGTCCCAAAAGATTTCAAAGATTCAAGCATCATAACACTGTACAAGAACAAGGACGATCGGAGCGACTGCAACAACTATAGGGGTATCTCACTTGTGTGTATTGTTGGAAAAGTATTTGCCAGAATTGTTCTGCGCATACTTCAAGATCCTAGGAGATCAAGTCTACCCCGAATCACAGTGTGGCATTCGACAGAACCGGTCTACCATTGATATGATATTCTCATTGCGACAAATGCAAGAAAAATGCCGTGAACAAAATCAACCACTGTTTATTGCCTTCATCGACCTCACAAAGGCATTTGATTTGGTCAGTAGTGAGGGTCTGTTTAAGGCACTAAAGAAGATTGGCTACCCACCAACTCTTCTGTCCATTGTGGAATCGTTCCACACAGACATGAAGGGTACAATCAAGTTTGATGATGCAACTTCAGAAGCGTTTGAAATCAAGAGTGGAGTTAAGCAAGGTTGTGTACTAGCTCCCACCTTCTTTGGAATATACTTTTTACTTCTACTGAAATATATCTTTCGTGATCAGGATGGTGGTATGTACATTCACTCACGCTCAGATGGCGGCCTCTACAATGCTCAGAGATTGAAGGCCAAGACCAAAATTAGGAGGGTACTAATCAGAGAGTTGCTTTTTTTGCAGATGATGCTGCAGTTACGACCAACTCTGGGGGAAAATTACAATGTCTACTATCTGCATTCTCCAATGCTTGTTCTGAATTTGCTTTACCAATTAGCAAAATGAAGACACAGATTATATCACAAAGTGCACATGGGGTACCATCAATCTTTATTGACGACGCCGAACTAGAGAAAGGTAGACCATTTTACATATCTAGGATCAGTGGTAAATAGCAAATTATCCCTAGATCAGGAAATCAACATCTGGATTGGTAAAGCAGCAACAAAATGAACAGGTTAAGAAAAAGAGTCTAGGAGAATAGGAAGCTTACTGCCAAAACAAAAGTCCTTGTCTATCAAGCCTGTGTCCTTAGTACTCTTCTTTATGGCAGTGAAACCTGGACAAATTACTCACACTAAGAGAAACGTTTAAACAGCTTTCATATGCGGTGTCTGTGAAGAATTCTTATTATTAAGTGGCAAGACAAAATCACAAATACTGAAGTATTGGAAAGATCAGGTTGTGTGACGGTTTATTCCATGCTCAGTCTTCGTAGACTTAGATGGATAGGACATTTTAGGAGGATGGATAATGGTAGAATACCAAAGGACATCTTTTTTGGTGAATTACAGATGGGTAAGAGATCTCAGGGTCGGCCTCTACTACGATACAAAGATGTGTGTAAGCGGGACATGATTGATACAGGCATTGATAATGCACATTGGGAGCACGTCGCCGCTGAACGTGTTGCATGGAGGGCAAACATCAGAAATGGAATAAAGACAAAGGAGAAAATTATTGCAGATAAGTCACACTCCGAGCGGGTGGTGCATGATTGTGGAAATGACCACGTGTTCGTGTTCACATGCACCCACACGAACATTTACAGCGCTAATTGGCCTTATCAGTCACATTCGCTACCGCCATGGGTAACAGTTATTATGCCTCTTAGAAGCACAAACTATTGTCTGTCAAGACGACAAGGTGTCAATGTTTGGTAGCAGCAGCAAATATAACAGGGTCAAGTAGGTAATGAACCCACGACAGGTCAAGCAAGCCGGTAGGGAATGTACTGGACCGTAGAAACATATTGCTCATGAAACCACGGAGGTGAAGGGAGGAAAGGTGCTAGTCACAGGCACTTGGAACTTTTTTGCCACCTCTCCACGTCTATCAGCAAATGTGGGAGGATGACAAGCAAAACAGGCAAACATGATTGCATAACTAATGCAGTTGAAGTGATATGGGATCATAACATCTCTCTCTCTCTCTCTCTCTCTCTCTCTCTCTCGCTCTCTCTCTCTCTCTCTCTCTCTCTCTCTCTCTCTCTCTCTCTCTCTCTCTCTCTCTCTCATTCCCACGTTTAAGCGCTCATTAAACAAACAGCGAAAATAGTCTACCAACTCGCCAAAATTTAAAAAAGAATTCCTTGATGAAAACACGAGGAAAATATTATATACTTCTCACATACAGAAAGAGTTTGACTACTGCTCTACAATCTGTGATGGTTATTCTAATTCAAGCACCAAGCGACTTTACTCACTCCAGAAATGGTCATGAGTTTAATTTATAGCAAACATTTATCTGACAATACTAGCCTACCACTCCGCAAACGCCTGCTTTTCAATAAGGCTAAACTAATTCACAAAATCCTACATCGAAATGCCGCAAATTACTTTTGGCCATTGTTTAAATATAATGCTAGACACAGTAAACAATTAAATATATTACACATTCCGAAGCCTGGGATTGACTTCTACTTCTTCTTCTTTCGTTCGCCTGAAATATGTTTATAATTGCAATGTTGTCTCTTGTATGAATCTAACAGTCTTTTTCATGGATTGAGTTATACAAAACAAGCTAAACGTACTCTGCAGCTCAGCTGTGGAACAATCTTCCACAAGAAATCAAAGACATCACCAATCGCTATACATATAATCGCAAATTATTCAAACACTATCTCAGCACGGATTACCTTCCCCCTTAATAATAGAAATAATAACAAAAACAAAACCCTAGTATAATAGCCAGTCCTCTTTTGGTAGATCAGTATATTCAACATAGTTAATAACAAGTGTCAAATCATTATCTAATATTACTGAGTCGTGTAGTATTGATGTTTTTTTTTCTGTGCTTTTATATTGCATATCTTTTACATTGTTGCTGTTCTCTGTTAGCCTTGAATGATGTGTGAATGAAATAATGTATGAAAGAGAGTGATAGAAGTGCAGAATGCTAGTCGGGCCTGCGTGCCCAATTCTTAACCCTTTGAAAATAAAGTTTGTTCGTTCGTTCGATCTCTCTCTCTCTCTCTCTCTCTCTCTCTCTCTCTCTCTCTCTCTCTCTCTCTCTCTCTCTCTCTCTCTCTCTCTCTCTCTCTCTCTCTCTCTCTCTCTCTCTATCCCCTAAAATCGTAAAAAGGTGACTTTTGTAACCAAGTTAATGTCTATTTGCTCTCAGAAATATATGTTACAGGCCTCTAGCTCTCAGAAATATATGTTAAAGTCTTTACGCTCTCAGAAATATATGTTCTTCTGTTTTTTTTTGTTTTTTTTTTTCATTTCCCTTACAGAACGTTGCAGTCAACATCAGCATTTTTCAGCTGCTGTTGATGTACTAGGTATTACGCTCAGTAGTTTGCCATTGATTTCTGAGCGACTGGCTCACATACCCCGTATGTTACCGCTACCGATTCTCGCGCAGGATACGTTATTCACAAGAATATACGAGATTACGGAGAAAGACGTTAACCCCTAGGCCAGGGAGCCGGCTAAAATATTCTAGCTCTCATAAATATATGTGAAAGTCTTCTAGTTTTCAGAAATATATGTTAAAGTCTTCTAGTCCAAAGAAATATATGTTAAAGTCTTTTAGCTCTCAGAAATATACGTAGAAGTCTTCTAGCTCTCAGAAATATATTTGAAAGTCTTCTAGCTCTCGGAAATATACGATAAAGTCTTCTAACTCTCAGAAATATATGTTAAATTCTTTAAGTTCTTATAAATATAAGTTAAAGTCTTCTAGCTCTCAGAAATATATGTTAAAGTTTTCTATATCTCATAAATATATGTGAGAGTCTTCTAGCTCTCACAAATATATGTTAAAGTCTTCTAGCTCTCGGAAATATATATTAAAGTCTTCTAGCTCTCGGAAATATATACTAAAGTCTTCCAGCTCTCAGAGATATACATTAAAGTCTTCTAGCTCTCGGAAAATTACAATAAAGTCTTCTATCTTTCAGAAATATACGTGAAAGTCTTCTAGATCTCGGAAATATATGTTAAAACCGTCTAGCTCTAAAAAATATATGTTAAAGTTTTTGTTTTTTTTTTTGTTTTTTTTGTTCGCATATCCTTTACAGGACACAGCTGTCAACATCAGCATCTTTCAGCTGATTGTTGATTTCTTGGCAAGATTGTGAGTGGCACCTTGCAGTCTTGACAGATCAAAGTATGTGAATTGGAATGTGGCCAATATTCCATCACAATGTCTGGGCAGAGCTTCAGAGAAACATGTGTGCCCAAACGACATGTTCCCTCTCTCGGCCTAGTCTTGTGTTTTCCAGAGGAATGGGTAACCAATACGTCTGGCACAAGGTAGGCTGCAGACGCTGGCGGCTCAGCGTCAAACCTCCGAGACCTCGCCACCACGAGCAGGTGGCGAGTGATGGCCAGACCCTGGAACCCAAGGGACCCGGCTTAGAGGCGTTCAGCCAAGTCCCACAGGTGAGGGCCTCGTATGCGCCTGGACCATAAGGACGCGTACTTCTGTCAATCACAAGTGTCCGGACCTGTGTAAAGCTTGCACTATCGTCAGACTCCCCGCCTGACTTTAGCGGATCCCGCAACCAGCGGGAATAGGCCCGCCGGTGATACCGCAGGAGATATTGCTCGTCTATTGCGAGCAAATCTCCCAACCTTCCATTGTGCGGATCTCGCAACCGGCGAGAATAGGCCCGCCGGAGATATTGCTCGAAAGAAACGATAAAAGTAGTGGTATTTCAGTTGCGCTTGCGCTCCCACCTATGCTACACCCTTCATGTGTCTTCACAAAGTCGGACTAGAGTCAAGCTCAACAGGGTCTTCTTTCCCCGCTGATTCTACCAAGCCCGTACCGCTCAGTAGTTTTTAAAATCTTCTAGCTCTTGGAAATAAACAATAAAGTCTTCTAACTCTCAGAAATATATGTTAAAGTTTTTTAACTCTCAGAAATATATATCAAAATCTTCCAGCTCTCAGAAATATATGTTAAAGTCTTCTGGCTAGCTCTCAGAAATATATCTTAAAGTCTTCTAGCTCACAGAAATATAAGTTAAAGTCATCTAACTCTCAGAAATATATGTTACATTCTTCTAGCTCTCAGAAAAATACGTTAATGTTTTATAGATTTCAGAAATATACGTTAAAGTCTTCCAGCTCTCAGAAATTTACATTATTGTTTTCCAGCTCTCAGAAATATATGTTAAAGTCTTCTAGCTACAGAAACATAGGTTAACGTCTTCTAGCTCTCAGAAATATACGTTATAGTTTCTTGCATGCCCTTTACAGGGCGTCGCGATTAACCATCATATGTTTTTTTTTGGTTTGTTTGGTGTATGTGACTGTGCGATTCTCTAGACATTTTACGTTCAACGGTTTGCCATTGCTTTCTGAACGACGGACGCTGGTAACACTATTAAACATCAATGCAAAACGTCTACTTCGAAATCGCCTGCAGATTTTGTTGAAACGCGGTATGCGTGAGTGTGACAGGCGTTGACTGTTTCAACGCCATATCCGCAGACATGTATGTAGCAGGCCAGATATATCTCAGTTTCAGATCTGTTCAGTGTTGACAGTATGGATACTGACTAGTGTAGGAAGTGAAGGGAATCAAGTCAGGATCACAGAGACAAAGATATCCAGAGAAAATGATAACATAATACACATGTTCCGGGTATATATGATGTCAAAACGGAAATTAACAATAGGATAACAAAATAATGGACAGTTACATAAAATCAAAGTATGAAAGAAAGATGTACAACATGTTGAAATACAGGTAAGGTAGTAAACACATATTTATTATTGGTTATATTATATCGGCACGGCCAGACGCGAGAGGTACATCGGGAAAACGAGGTGCCTCGGCAACCAACACAGAACTTGCACTATTAGCCACCGAACGCTGATGCTTATGCTGGGGGGAGGACCTGAGCACCTATGGACCTGTCCGGAGTGCAATGAAGATACACCAACTGATAACTGATAACTGATCACTATTGGTACCTGCGCAGAACAGAAGGAATAAAATAATATACGAGAATATCTAATATGGAGCTCATGGAGAGAACCAACAACATCAGTGAGTCTTGAGGTGAGGAACAGAGGCTGACGCCGGGTAAGACACACATTGAGACAAAGCGGTAATAGAAATAGAAAGTCCTTTTTCTATAGCCTGCAGTGCCAACGAAACGAACGCAGGCATAAAACACACGGTGCAGAGAATCCGAGATGGGGAAGGATTTGAGGATACCTGAAAGAGATAACAAAGAATAGGACGGCTTGGTGAAAGTTGGTTGAGTGTCTTTGCACCAGCGGAAGACAAACACAAAAGAAGAAGAGAAAGAACACAAATGCCTCGTAGTGCAACATTTCTGAGACCACAACTAGGAATAGAATATCTTCTAAATTCAAGTATCTGATCAATAGTGTTCAGAGCTATCCGGCTGAAGGCGTCTTTAACAAAGTCAATGAAGTGCATGAAAGAGTTTCTTCCCCGAGTTATCAATCTTTCCGCTAACAACGTTCATTTACCAATTGCTTCTCTCGTTTCTCTCCCCCTTCCAAATCTGCATTCATGTTCATCGAGTCTTCGTCAATTTTGGCTATATTTTTCTGATCATGATTATTGATGCATGTAATATTAAGCATATCGTACGGATTGTGCTCAGTCTTTCCCTTGAGGTTTTTATGATATTGGCGAAAGAATTCATTGGCATTGGTGAGAATTGATACAGCATGATGAGATGACCATATTTCGCTGCTGTGATATTGACGAAAAAGGAATTCTTTCATGGCATCACATGTTTACGTTGTTTATTATAACGGAATTGCATTAATTAACGGTATTTTGAGTTCGGAACTGTAATCAGTGCTGCAACAAATCCTGCTCTGATTGTAAGCTATGTTCATCCTTCCCAGTCTATACAATATATTACGGTGTCATGTACCCGGCCATTAGATGTGTTGTCTTGATACAGCTCCGTTATATACTGTTTAACTAATGTGCAGATATCAAGTTTACAGGACGTTGTATTTATTTGATGATGTGAAAACTTTAGAGATGAGGTTTCATAGAAGAATGCTGAAAATTAATTGGACAGCCAAAATGAGAAACCAGGCCGTTTTAAGGGAAGCTGAGTCGCACAGACAACTTATCACAAACATCAGAAAGAGACAGTCATCGTTTTTTGACCACGTTATGAGAAGACAAAAACTGGAACATGTTGTGACAACCGGAATGATTTGTGGAAAGAGAGATAGAGGAAGACAGCATGACAAGATTATTGTCAGTCTTGTGTCATGGCACGGGAGGGAGTTAACACACGAGTTGATCCATGACATCAGAGATCGTAATTTGTGGAGAGGCAGCCAGCAAGGCACTGGATGATGATGTCAGTCAGTCAGTCAGTCAGTCAGTCAGTCGGTCGGTCGGTCGGTCGGTCGGTCGGTCGGTCAGCTAGCTAGCTAGCTAGCTAGCTAGTTAGTTAGTTAGTTAGTTAGTTAGTTAGTTAGTTAGTTAGTTAGTTAGTTAGTTAGTTAGTTAGTTAGTTAGTTATGTCAACGTCTTGTATCGCACACAGGCACTCTCGCTTCTTCATCCGCACCCAAAGAAACATCAGTTGTGCAGATGGTACATTCCTTATTTATTGCAGGCGAACCTGATTGTAACAAGCTACGTGGAGGGTCCCAAATAACTCTGTCACAATTCTTCAATATTATTATATAGCTCTGGCTGGGATAGGTCTTTGCTTGCCAACCCTCCTCCGTTCCCTGGACTCACTGTCACTCTCTCTTTCGACCTCGGGGCCTATTCCCTGCAGTGACTTTCTGGCTGACCCATAGATAACATGGCGATCGTCAGAGTAAACTATAAAGTAATTTTAATCACTGAATAAAGGACAGCACAGGATAACATCAAGGCAGTTAAAACAGATAGTTCACTACAGACAAAACAGGGACACAGAGTTCAGTTCTAGCACAGAGCCTCATGGCTTTCTATCATAGACCAATCCGTAGTCAATGTCGGTTCCGTCCACATACAGCTCACCAAAGAAGTCTTCAGTTCTTTCCTTCCTCCGTAGGTTGTTCGAACAACCGGCCGCTGTAGAACCAGGCTTCCAGGTTTCCGTGGACCACAAACTTTAGTTAATCAAGTGTTCTTGGAAAGTACCATGGAATCACTTGGTACAAAGTTGGGTGGGACATAATATAATGGAGAACAGTTCGTCAATAATAATTGAGTGTCTGAGAATTTGGCGGGGTCCAGCCAAGGATACAAAATGACTCGATCCTAGCGTATCGAGATGACTGGCGAGGTGGTATAAAGGCTGATGGTCATTCTTTCGGGGCCAGGGGTGACTCTATCTCGTAGAGATCATACCCTTTGACCTGGCATGGTCTAAAACAGTGTTTCCTAACGTGGGGCCCACGCCCCACAGGGGGGCAATTCGACTGTTAAGGGGGGCAATTCGAAAATGGAAGAAATCGGCTGAATATAACAAAACAGGGAGACTTGAGACTGAAGTTAACTAAATTGGAACCTGACATAAGATCTCTTTGCAGCAAGCATCAAGCGCAAGGATCTCACTAAATTTAAATAATAAATAATTACTAATAATTAAAATAATATAGAAAAATCTTTCATTAAAATTATTTTGTACTTGAATTTTAGTTCTCCATTATATGTTTTGAAAATTTACTTACTGTGTTTGCTCAATAATTACCTAGTGATTTCTTCCTAAAACCTATCATTCAAGTTTCTTTAGTGAACATTTCAATTTTTGAATATTAAAAATAATGTATATGTTGAGGGGGGGGGGCGTGGGGCGGGGGAGGGGGGCAATATGAATTTTAGAAAGGCTGAAGTGGGGCATGGCACAAAAAAGGTTGGGAAACACTGGTCTAAAACTTGACATGGAATTGTCTGAAACATAACTTTCCGCGTAGAGGTCCTGTTGATATTTCAGCTCTATTAACTTCCAAAAGAAGGACCCTTTCCATTCCCCAGTAGTAGGTTGCACTTCTGTCCCAATCTTTCAATTGTTAACTGGACATCATGCAAATACCAAACGGTAGGTCTTGGAACGGACATGAATTGCCCCAGAAGTTGCACTGGTGCGTATTTGGTGTAAGGCGCCCTATCGGGTTTCCCCGAAGAAAAGGCAGACTTCTAATAGTTCTCTTCAGAAGAACGGGTTGTAAAAGTAACCAAGAGAACTGTCTTCCATGGGGATTGGGCGAATAAGAGAACTGAGGGTTCCCGAAAGCTGTTTCCCACTGTTTACCCAAAATCAAAGAAGGCATGAGGACATGGGCCACTGGCGTTTCGCCACACTGATATAGTTGCAGAGTATACACAGGCGGTGGCTGCCTTAACACATATACAAATGCCGCCTTATATACGATTATCACACACAGTCAATTGCTCAAACTCTACACTCGCTATCTTCAACTAGCGCTCTCTCAAGCTAAGCATTTGCACTCGGAAATACACAAGCGTCCTTCTCTGAAAACTGTCTGGTCCCGTCTGCCGTTCCCCAACTGGTTGGCTGGACTTGTCGCCCTAGACCCCGTGCTGTCCGTGAAACCCCGTGCTGTCCTACTAGTCTCGTAGTACTACAGTCCGTCCGTGCTAAGCTGGGTTGTACTAACGTCTAGTCCGTTCAGGGTGGTATCCCGTGAACTGGCGTCCCCTCCTATCATCCGGTTTGGTCCTGCCGGTGTCCTGTTTATGACACGTATGTGTCCCCACCTAAGTCCTGTCTCCTGTTTATCTACTGTCCTGTAGATGTCCTGTCTTATGACCATTCTATGTCCTGACTTATGTTCTGTCTGTACTCTATCTGCTATACTGTCTACGTCCTATATGTCATTATCTCTATTCTGTCCCTTGTCCTCTCTATGTCTTGTACCACGTCCTCAACACTCTGACAAGTTAGTTAGTCGTTCATAAAGCAATGGCAAACTACTGAACGTAAAATTTGCCCAGGAATCACGAACAGCGACAATACTACGTCCTATGAAAGACATGCAACTTAATTTTTTTTTTAAGTCGCGATTCCAATTTCTCGGCAATTTCTCGACCCATAATGCTCCGTTCCTGTGTCAGTGAATATCACACAAAATACGCCATACTGTCCCATGTTAAAAGTGGAACATACAGCAATACGCACAGGCAAGTACATGCATAAGGCCGCCGCCAGAATGCCAACACAATAGTCCGCCACAAAAATTACAGTTCATTGTCAAGGCTAGACCAAGAAAAGCAGTTATAAACCGGCATGCGGATATCTACCTATGCAGGCATACACGGAATTAAAGAGAGCGGTACAAAACAATGGGATAGAATGATTTGAGTTGGCCAAATCCTCTGACCACCCCTTGCAGCTGAATTCTCTCTGAACAATGACAGTCTATTTGTTTGTTTAAATTATTCACATTCTTCAAGAGGGTATTCACCACATTTCCCTTACCATGCATCACATCACCCCTTTATGATGCGGAACCAGCAATCTGTCTGCCTGTTCATTTCCAACCACACCAGAGTGCTCTTGAGAAAAGCTCCGGCGAATGCTCATAACCCACGTCCCGTGAATTGACGCATGCCATTCTGCACAAAGCATGCCAGTCTTCTCCTATGTCAGCATGCTTTGTGAATTAGTTACATTCACAACATGCGTACACAGTTTGTTCTCTAACCAGCGCAAAGCTTCAGTAACCGCCTCCACCTCCATTCTCAGTCTTGAGGTTGTGCTGTCATATGTCAAGCTTTCCTGTTCTAAACATCGATCATTTTCTTTTGCTATGAATCCCTGGGCACTTTTTTTTCCCCCTCTTCTCTTAACATATAAATAATCACACCGCCAGGATGAGAGTAGTCATAAATTAATTACTGAATGTTTGCTTCCGTAGCGCCTCCTGGCCACTCCCTACACTCATGGCCCAATGTGATAATAACCCCATACAAATGTAAATGTCTGTTCGGCACTCCGACCCACTCCTTGCCTTTGCTAATCTTCTCAAGTGTACGCACTTCTCTTATGGTATCTTCTGCCTGAGCCAGCCATGGCCATCCTCTTAGCGGCCTGTGGCCCTTGACTGCATCCAGGGAATCATGCAGGGGGTGTTCCTAGTCCACAGCCAACTTGAGATATGACCTTGTCTGTAACACCTTCAGTCTGTCTGCAATGGTCGAAAACGCCAGAATGTATCGTATACACACTATTGGGGTATTACTTGTGCAGCTCAAAATTACCCTCATGGCTTCATTCTGTATTCTCTCTAGTTTCACTAGCTGACTCTTTGAGACAGTCATTCCCATTCCATACTCTAACACTGAACTGATTAAATGCTGAAAATGTCTGAATATCATTTTCTGCTCCATGTCACTTGCTGCCATATTCTTCAGTGCTTTGAGCTAATTCCGTGCATTAAACTAAACTTCAGTGCATTGAGCCCGTGTTGACGCTTTGTAACCACCACTTCAACATGATCCATGAAGAACAGGCTTATATCAAAAGTTAGTCCAGTGTACTTCAGTCAGCTTCTTCTATTCACATTTATACCATTTATCGTGAGGCTTGGAAGGTCAGCTTTAACAATCTCATTGTCCAGAGAGCACCACAAGACAGATACCTTTCTTGGTTAATGACAGCATTTATCTCCGTACACCAATCCATCACCTTGTCCAGTGTCGCCTGCAACTCATGAGCTGTTTGATTTATGTCCCTCACCTGCCTGTATGCGAGATCATCATTTACAAATTTTAATATCCGTCCATGCCAAGGAGCTTCGAGACTTGTAATCTTGCTCGTATACACAGTGAAAAGCACAGGTGAAATTGTTGACCCCTGTGGTAGTCCAGGGGCTATGATACATGGCTCAGGGGTTCATGTACCCAGCCGTAGAACCACTCTACGAGAATTCAGAACAGCTGCAATCCAGTTCACCAACCAAGGACGGACTCTCTTCTCCATAAGAAAATTGTGTTGCGTATCTCTTACGGGACGTTGCAGTCAACACCAGCATTTTCAGCTGCTGTTGATGTACTAGGCAAGTGTTACGTTCAGTAGTTTGCCATTGCTTTCTGAACGACCGGCCTCTATACCGTTTTCGAAAAAACCAGCACCGCCGTGTTTCGAACCCGGGTATACGGGCTCACAAACTGCGTTCGCAAGCCCTTCAGCCACAGAGACCAACATAAGAGCGTACATCCATAAGAGCGTACATCAAAATATCATATCTGACTCTGTTGTTCGCGTCCTCGAGATCAATGCTGCCACTGCAGTCTCCTGTCTGTTTTGAAACCCTTCATCAACATCTTACGCAAACGTGGCTGCATTTGCCCAAGTATCTTTCTCTGGACGGAAACTTCCCAAACTTTTCGGGAGGAGCTATTCCCGTTCTAAATAAAGCTGAACAGCAACGATCTTCACCAGCACCTTGCCAGAAGTGTTCTGTAGGGTGATAATTCTAAACCCATTTAGCCATTTGATGGGGTCAGGTATGGCCACATGAAGGCTTTGAGCGATGTAGACCTGAAGGAGATTACCGACTGCTTTAACCAGAGCATTAGGACAGCATCAGTACCGCAGGATTGGGTACACATTTATCTCATCCCTCTCCCAAAACCGTTCAAGGCTCATTCAAAGCTTAGCGGCTTTAGGATCATCACCCTTCAAAATACATTTGGGAAGGTTTTAGAGAAGATAGTCGCTGTCAAGCTGCAAGAGTTTTTGGAAAGGGGGAAGCTTCTGCCAAGAGGCCTGGGGAGCTACAGGCCAGGAAAAGATACCTGGTCAAATGCAGCCACTTTTGTCTTTGACGTTTATGAGGGGTTCCAGAGTAGACAAGAAACGATGGCGGCGGCGCTTGATCTCGAGGATGCGTACAACAGAGTTCGATATGATATTTTGATGACCGCACTGATGGAGAAGGGGGTCAATCCCTGGTTAGTGAACTGGATAGCGGCCGTCCTACATTCTCGTCGGATTGCTCTACGTCTGGGTGCATGGACCTCAGAGCCACATATTTTAACCCCTGGATTGCCACAAGGATCTGCAATCTCACCGGTGCTTTTTAACGTGTATACGAGCAAAATTGCAAGCCTAGAAGCACCAGGGGTTGGAAGGATACTGACATTTGCAGATGATATTCTTGCATATAGGCAGGGGAGAGATAGGGAGAATATAGCCCAGGAGCTACAGGCGACAGTAGACAAAGTGATTGACTGGTGCACTGAAATAGGTGCTGTCATCCACCAGGAAAAGACAGCTGTTTTGTGGTGCTCTCTGGACAACAGGATTGTGAGAGCTGATGTTCCAAGCCTCGCGATAGATGGTAGAAGCGTCAACAGAGAGAACAAACTGAAGTATCTGGGAATCACATTTAACAGGAGCCTGTCCTTCAAGAATCATGTGGAGACGGTTGTGACAAGATCTCAAAAGGGACTCAACGCACTTGAAACTATGGCTGAAATGGACACAGAGCAGAGAATGCTTTTCAGACTATACCAGCACTTGATCCTCACAGCGATTGACTATGGACTAGGACTGCTCACTGTCTCAAAGAGTCAGCTGGTGAGATTGGAGCGCATACATAACGAGGCTATGCGGGTCATTCTGGGATGCACCAGAGACACCCCAATGGTGTGTATGCGGTACATCCTTGGTTTGCCGACTGTTGCTGGTAGGCTCAAGGTGATGCAGGCAAAGGCATACCTCAGAGTAGCTGCTGGCACAGATCACCCGTTGCATGAGGCGCTGGACGCAGTTAAGGGCCAGCGACTGATAAGAGGGAAATCATGGACGGCTTAGGCGGAGGATACGATCAGACAGGTGTGCCCCTTGGAGAACATTAGGCGAGAAGAGGAGTGGGTCAGAGTGCCAGCGGAGCAGTTAGACTTGTGCAGAGTTATAATCACATTGAGCCGGGAGTGCAGGGAATGGCCAGCAGGGGCCACGGAAGTGGAAATCCAGCAAGTAATTCAGGGTAATGCTCGCCCGGATGATGTGATTATCTACACAGATGGTTCGGTGTTGAGAGGTGAGAGAAGTGCCTGGGGTTTCTTGGCAAAGGCTAATGGTCGACGTTTGATGCAGGAGAGCCTGGCATATGATACCACATCTAGTTTAAGATTGGAGGTGGAGGAAGTCAGTGCAGCTTTCCGCTGGATGGAGAATACGATACACACACACATCGTGATTGTAACTGACTCAGTAAGCATGCTGAGTAGGGTGAGGACTGGCAAGCTTCGTGCCGAGTGGCTTGCTTCGCTTCGGAAGTCACGGGTGGCAAGCATCGTCTGGATCTTTTCTCCGGGGCATGCTGATGTGTTGGGGAATGAACAGGCAGACAGATTGGCTGGCTCTGCAAAAATTGGTGGAGTATTGATGCATGATAAGGCAGACGTGGTTGTGGCCTTGTGGTAGCGCGTGTACACCTCGGAGGAGCAAAAGGATCACCATGGTCTGGCAAGAATCCGACAGCGAGGGGTGACGAGGGGATCAGGCCGATGCTCGACGCTTAGAGGAAAGGCGAGACTCACATATAATCAAATTGCTACTGGTACTATTGGGGTTGGAACTCTTCGCTGTCTTCTGAGGATGGGGACGGAGCGCTTATGGGAATGCCCCGAATGCGGTGATGTCGGTTCCTAAATCAATCAATCAATCAATCAAACCCATTTAGCTTTGAATTATCTTTGTCTGATTTAAGAAGTGGTGTTAAATAGCTGTGCACCCAATCCTGGGATACTGATAACGTCCTGATACACGGGTTAGAGCAAGCAGCTATCTCCATAAGTTCTCCATCACTCATATCCTTCAAGTGGGTGTATCTAACCCCATCAGGCCCTGCTGCGGTGTCCTTTGCTTTTGTCAATACATTGTTGATATATCCCGGCTGTATGATATCTTCACAGTAGGTACCTTTATTGGTACCTGATATATCTTCTCTACCTGAGATTATGATGTCCCCATCATCCTGATCTGTCTGTGCTATAAATCTGTGCAAGACAGCTTCCCCTTTCTCTTTGTCTGTTGTCAAAGTCGAACCGTTATCTCTGTACAGTGTATTGTACCCATTGCGGCAGGACGAACTTTCTTTTGCATCTGTCTGAGCAATTTCCAGAACTTTCCCAGTGTTTTATCTCTTCCAATCTCATTCATAAAGTATTCCCATTTCGCTCTATTGGCCTCTGCTGTACATCGTCTAAATTAACTAACCTTATCTTTCTTTTTTTGCGAAGCTTTCTCCATTTTAGAATGACCTGAAAGTTTTGCGACCAGTTCAAGACTGAAATCCATGGTAACAAGGATACATCACAAGCAGATCTGAACAATAGACTAATCCGCTCAAACAGTGTCCAAACATGTTATAGCCTTACAATGAAACCCACTCGAGTAGTCTGACTCGGTGCGGTGCACACACAAATCATGCCTCTGTACGCCTCTAGTCAGGACCAAGAATGAGCAAAGCCAGCAGGAATCGTGATAAGGACAGTATTTACACTAACTGATTCAGTGTTAAACAAAAAGTATGCTTGGACGCATAAAAAAAAATGGACGGCGAATAATGAGAAGTAGGGGTGTGTCACAGTTATGATTTAGTTATGATTTGAAAGTTGTTAATACGGTAGCAGACATGTTGTATTATATATCAAATTAAAGTTGGTAGAAAAGGGAAAACTACTGCATTGATATTTTAAAGATAGTTTGATTTATAAGTCCAATGCTTATGGGAAGTTTGAATAAGACGATTTATCATCCCATGTCACTTAATGAATTAATCTTTCCATCTGTTCGCGCCTGGCCCGAACCAAGTTTGAAAAAAAGCAAGCACGAGGAAGGTCGATGACGACACTCACAGAACCCTATGCCAGTTCTATGGAAGTGCACTGGATCTTTCAACAGTGCAGCAGGAGCAACTGGAGATTAATGGTGACAGGTTTCAACATCTTTACTCTCCAATTTATTTTTCCGTTGTCTAGTTCTAACAACGATAAGCAGCAGCAGCATAAACTTGGTAAAAATATCAGCCAACACATACAAAGATCATTATCTCTGATTCCACGACTGGGAAAGCTCAGGGTTAATGACAGAGATACGAAAGGCTACCACATGTAGAAGCCCCATTGTGAGGGGTTTAATAAGTATACGAGGATATTTATAAGGGTATCCCGATTTGGGATGGGTTCCTATCCTCTGTCGCTTTCCTTAGGAAGCCTGAAATTCGGCTCGTTGCCCCCACGTGAAGATAACTAAGGATAAAGCCAGTATGTTACATGAAAATTTTGTAATTATAGGCTCCTTTAGAAGGTGTGGAGACCACGGACTGTCACCACTATCCTTAGTGAGGATGCCCTCCTCTATGAATGTGAAAACGGACTAGTGTGAATTTTCCCGCCCTCCTGGGGTCTCCAATAGTCTATTATATGTGAGGTATACACTTAAACATACAAGTTGTGAACTGAACATACACATGTAGCACAAAACGCGCAATGTGTGTACAGGACATATAGTGCCATTACAGAACAAGCACTGTATAAACAGAAAAGATACCGTCGTCACAGAACCATCACTGTGTTAACATACTATGTAGAGCCCTCAAAGAACAATCACTGTATGAATAGAACATATACTGTGATTTCAGGACAATCACTGTGTGAACAGAACATTCTCCAAGAAATCACTCAGAGATCTGAAGAGAAACATAAGGTGTAATTTAAAATCAAACGTTGGAGTGCAGATCAGTTATGATCAAGCTCCATACTCAACATTATCATTTGGTGGACTGTGATTGTCAGCCAGTAAATCTGAATTAACAGCATTCTTTCTGGAAGGCTTAAGGCTACACCGCCCATCTACAGTATGAACAAAATTACAAACTGCATAAGTACCTGACAAAAATCATATGTCATTATAATATAAAACATGTGAAAGGGGGAAACAGAAAATAAGACGGGGGAGGAGAGTGGGTCCATTCAATGGTGAGATCACTACCCTCTTCTCTCTAGATGGCATTCATTCCATCATCTGATGTTGTAAGGTCATGATGTGATCAACTCCTGATGACACCAAGCCAGTAAAATAAGATCATAAAATTGACACCAAAGTGTCTGGTTGAGACCAGGTCAGCAGGTTGTTATCGAGGTAAGTGGATTCAAAGTCATCAATGATGTAACAGACAGATTGAGATGAAGGTAGGCTGGGATAAAGGCATGTTGTGATGAATGTGAGTTGAGACAGATGCATGTTGTGTTAGATGCGTATTAATGATACTCATATGTACATCTTGTCTCTTGTTTTACTAGCCCTCTTTTAATAGTCTCAGGTTTTTGCCATTCTTCTTCTTCTTCTTCTTCTTCTTCTTCTTCTTCTTCTTCTTCTTCTTCTTCTTCTTCTTCTTCTTCTTCTTCTTCTTCTTCTTCTTCTTCTTCTTCTTCATTTTCTTCTTCTCTTCATCCTCCTCCTCCTCCTTCTTCTTTTTCTTCTTCTTTCCTGTTTTGTCTTTCATTGTAAGTTTAAATAGATATGTTTGCTGCGCCTTTCGGCAGACATCTTCAACCATACCCCGGCAATGGCTTGCATGTTTTCACTTCACGGGTAGTTTTTTCAACATTCTTGACCTCATAGTGGTTACTTGGTCTTTGTCCATTCAAGCAGGCCCGTCTGTCCATAGTAACATGTATTCTTTGCACGCCAGAGCCATGACAAGGCATTTAGTGCAGATGCGTCACCAGTTGGAGGTCGCAATCTAACAGTAGCTAGTTATGTACAATCCCGTTGTAGTGAGATTTCCGTAAACTATCGTCCTACGCATGCCAATAGATGTTAACAGTTTACATAGAAACAGAACGATATCACACATCAAATTCATGAAGTAAAACCTCATGACATTGACTGAACAAACGCGCCAGAGGATGGGCAACGCGGTGGAATCCACCACATGGGAGACCAATTGTCCCAGGACATACGTGAACAACATTCGCTGCCATTACCCTATATCAGTGGTTCCCAAGCTTTTCAAGCAGGGGGCCATATCTACTCTTTTCGGTAGTTAAGCGGGCCACAACGTTATAAAATTATAAAAGTCGTGCAATATCATTCTTACCTTTCTTAACTTTGGTCAACAAAATTCTAAATCTTTAAAGGCAGTCAGTGTCAGTACTGCACTGCGGTCATTTTTGTTTTGAGGGGGGGGGGGGGGGGGGGGTTACAATCAAAATTTCATTTAAGAATAAATTTTTAATCAATTTAGAAAACAGCCATTAATGTAATTAATTTACAATTGTAACTGTTCTTCATGACCAGTTACTTAAGTTCAGATGCCAGTTTATCAATGTCTGGGCACAAATCTGTCGTGCCCAAAGTCAGAAGCGCAGCTAGGTTACTGTTAGTGAGTCTAGAACGTTGCTTTTTATTTATTTATTTATTTATAACGGTCATTGATGAAAATGTATCTCTGGGCGAATGATCGCAAGTGTTCAAATTGTTCGACAGGCAATAGTCACCACAATTAAACCATATAATTAGCTGAAGGTGAAGCAGGCAGCTCCAGAAATTTACATCTCAGTGCAGAATTGCATTTCAAATCAATTACTTCGTGCTGAAGAATTGACAGAGCTTGGTAATAGGAAATACGAACGGATTTATGAAGAGGGCGACATTATCCTCTATTGTGAACTCTGAAAATCGCGACTGAAGGATATCCAGAAGACTTTCAACTTTTACTTTGTACTGTAACAAGTCAAATGTTTGACACCACAAGTTGGAAACACCTCTAAAGTCCCTTCAGTTAGCTGTCCGATAAACAGTCGTAGTCTCATTTTAAATGAAGAAATGTCATCGTACACATTTGTGAATAGTTTTTTTTTTTTTTCCTGAATCTTCGCATTTAAAGTTTAAATGAGACGTGATATCCACCAAAGATACCAGGTTAATAAGCCAGTCATCGTTCCGCAGACATTCCCGTTCTGTAGGCAATGCATATTTTTTCCAGACAGAAACAGATAGACACTAATTTCAGTGGCCAGAAACATGACAGAACGTTCCCTTTAGATAGCCATCTGGCATCAGTGTAACAGCATCTCACCGTATTCCTCGTTCAGGTTTGATAGAAACTATATGAACTAACGCCTGTTCAGCGCCTTACTTCGAATTTTGCTCACACATCTCAGAACAACATCCATGACATGTTTCTAGTTCCACACAGAGCTTATTGGTGAATGATACAATGATATTTTAATATAGTGAGGCCAAGAAATTGTTCCAATAATGCTACACCCAGATTTTTTGCACGTCAAATCAAGAGTACCGTCGGTGCATGCACTGTCCAATGTGATCCATTCAAATTTGTTTTTCTCTACACACAACTTCAGAGTTTAAAACAGATCAGTCCCTTTGGTAGTTGCATGCATTGATTAAAGTCCTAGAAGTTCTTCAATGACTTCAAAATTATCGTATTTTCCTCGAACAAAAACTGCGACCTGAGCTGCGACCTTGCGTGCCACTTTCTTACAGCTGACGGGCCACATGTGGCCCGCGGGCCGTGGTTTGGGAACCTCTGCCCTATATCATGGCTTGGAGTGCTGAGAGTATAGAGTACTGAGCTTCAAGCAATTTAGCGTGAAGACACTCAGATCATAGATTCATGCTCTGCAGGAAAAGAACAAGCGTGTCGCTGGGCAGGGGAAAGAGTCTCCTACAAGCATCATTCAAGTTTGCACCGAGTTCGGGATCCCACCGGTTGAACCCGAATAATGGCTATGGCAGAACATCACCTTGCCGCCACTTAGAGTTTGAATGCATATGTTGTTTGCAAGTATTCTACGTCGACATAGTTGCAATGCAGATGTTGTTTGCGAGTATCTTATATCGATATTGTTTTAAGATGATCGTGAAGTGGTTAAAGTTTTGTGAAGAGATAACAATATAATGTATCAAAATTGCATTAATGTTATGTTATAATAGTTCATTGTGGAGTGGTGCCAGTCGTCACATAATGTGTGTACAAAGATTAACATTCAATAAGCCATACAAGAAAAAACCCTTGACAATTGAAGTGAAAGTAAAAGATAACATAGTCAGTCTCCAACATTCAACGAGCCTTGCAGAACGTAACAAATATTACTATGATCCAGCTCAATCAGCTAATGGGTCATGTCAGATATGATATTATGTCATCTTGATGCGATGTCACAATTAAATTCCCTCTCCCATCGACGAATGAGAAAAACAACAACTAAACTACATGGCATTCACTCTATTGCTCTCATCTTATGAGTGGACAAATGTTACCTGAGCGCATCACGACACTTTCTTGTTGTTCTCATAGTATGAGTGGACAAATGTTACCTGAGGGCATCATGACACTTTCTTGTTGTTCTCATAGTATGAGTGGACAAATGTTACCTGAGGGCATCATGACACTTTCTTGTTCCCATAGTTCCATGTGTCGCAGGATAGTCAATGCGACAGGTGTTCGTATAGATATAGATTATCGGGAAGTACAAGAAAAGTAGAGAGCGCACACTGAACGCACAAGCGTCTGTCTTGGAGACGATGACGTAAAGGAGACACAGACGTCAGACGACAAGAGAGAAGGGAATTGAAGGTCTGAAGGAATGGAAGCTGAAGGAAAAACATCGGAATGCCGTTCAGAAATATAAAGAGACTAGCTGACCCTGCCCGGCTTCGCCCAGACCCTGGTGGGGAGCATCTCATTTAATTCATATAAGTAGTCATATAAGTTCTCGTTCCCGTTACCGACTGTCTGTCTGTCTGTCTGTCTGTCTGTCTGTCTGTCTGTCTGTCTGTCTGACCCGGCCCGGCATTTCCCAGCTCCTGATGTGGAGCATCTCATTTAATTCATATAAGTAGTCATATAAGTTCCCGTTCCCGACTGTCTATCTGTCTGTCTATCTGTCTGCCTGACCCTGTCCGGCTTCATTAAATTCATACAACAAAAAAAGTAACTTAAAAGAACGTTCTTCTACACACCATCCATTATTTTTAATGAAAACTCTTTCTAATCACCTGCATGACTACAGTAACTTCTTAAGCAAAAAAAGATGAGTTACAATGTTATGCATTGTGCATCATTTTTATGAAAACTTTGAAAATGCCTTACAGATTGTATCATTATTTATTATAACTCATATGCCGGTACATAACTATGGACAAAGAGTTTATAAATCTTTGAAAACGATGCCACAATATGACTATAAGTTATACAGAAAAGTTATGCCCCTTGAAATAACTTTTACAGAGTTAGGTCCCCTGAAATATATGAAATTATGATGAAAAATGAAAAATGAAATAATACTGAGTAAGCAGGCGATTTCACACTAACAAAATATCACAGTTGTCAGCTCTGGAATGAAAGGAAGGCGTGTAGAAAATTTCATCTCAATCGGATGGGCCGTTCGCGAACAAATAAAGGCCATACGGACAGAGATACATAAATACATACAGAGATACATACGCACAAGTCTTTTTTATATATAAGATGAGAGCCATTAGTAGGGAACAGTCAGTTTCAATAGTGTAGATAGAATGACGATATGAGGATATAGACCCACCATCCATCCTGCCAGTGATCATGGATTGTAGAAAATGTTAGGAGAAAACTTGCCTTAGACCAGAAGTTATTAGATACTCCAATGTACTGTACTGCTCATGTTACAGTACTGTACATATATAAATATTTAGGTTCAACTAGGACGCACATGAGTTCCTGTTATTGATCGTTATACAGCATCAACGAACAGTTATGTATTTGCTGTTATGACACAGTGTAGTTGGTATTGTTTAAGATGCTTTGTTGGATGATTCAGTTTATACATATCATACCCCTAGAAGAGAAACTCCCCGAGTCGCACTTCACGGCACATAGTATGAGTGGACAAAAGTTATCTGAACGCATCACGACACTTTCTTGTTGTCCTCATAGTATGAGTGGACAGCTTTCACATGAACTTGTCCTTACATTGGGAAATTGAAATCAAAGGCGTAGATAACAAATCACCCACCTGAATGTGGAAGGTAGGAGGAAGTCACCATATCATCTTCCCACAAATAAGTTCAAGGGCAAGTCACAAACCTCCACTGGAGGAGTGGCCTATTTAGAAACCATACACTAGGTCATTTACAGAAGAGATGCTTTATAGAAGAGATATATTACAAGAAGAGATGGATTACAGAAGAGATGGATTACAGAAGAGATGGATTACAAAAGAGATGAATTAAGAAGAGATGGATTACAAAAGATATGTTTACAGAAGAGATGGATTATAGAAGAGTTGGATTACGTAAGAGATAGATTACAGAAGAGATGGATTACAGAAGATATGTTTCAGAAGAGATGGATTACAGAAGAGATGAATTACAGAAGAGATGGGATACAGAAGAGATGGATTACAGAAGAGATGGATTACAGAAGAGATATATTACAGAAAAGATGGATTACAGAAGAGATGGACAAAAGAAGAGATGAATTACAGAAGAGATGGTTTGCAGAAGAGATGGGTTACATAGAGGTATTTTACAGAAAAGATGGATTACATCAACAACTACCATCACTGGCCTTACATCAAAGATCATCTGCGACGAGACCACGAGGACGTCCAAGAAGAAAATGGATTGACGACATCAGAGACATTGTACAACCTCACGGAATGACACTATCCAGTGCCGTCCACCGGGCACTGGAACGCAAATTATTCCTCCCCACGACGCTTGACGGCAGAAGTGGAAGATGATGATGATGATGATGATGATGGATTACAGAAGAGATGGATTACCGAAGACCTGGTGTGTGGCAAATTAATCCTCAAGAGAAGCTTGTGTTCCAGTCCTCTCAGAAGCAGGGATTTCATGTCATTGACCCGGGTTTTCAGTTTGAGCCAGCCTAAGATTATTACCAGGAGATTTCTTGGGAAGTAAAGGCGGTCGGTTAGATACCGACGACAACACCCATCAAGCCGCCATTGCTCTAAAATGTGAGGTTGCCATCATATGACCAGTACGCTTCATTGCGAGATAACAAGTCCTGAACTTTTTACTGTTCTAATTTTTGTATTAGCCGTCCACAGAAATCATGGGTACATGATGTGCAATCACGCTGTTCTTACAACATAACAAATGGGTATCAAGTGGGACTACCAAGTGTGATTTCTATTAAACGATAAATAGGTTCAAATTCCTACTGAGTCCGATTCCTACTAAATGACACATCGCTTCAAATGCACGTCGAGCGTATTTCCTATTAAATGACAAATCGACTCGAATGTCCTTCCATCGAGATCTCCTACTGTGATGGGTCAAAAGTATGTCTCCTACTCAACGGAGAATGGCTGATATATGGCCACAACCTTGCTTCACCTACATGATTGCAGGAAACATCCCGATTGTCCAAATATGTACCATTAAATGCTCCGAGGAATGTTTGTGGCAAGGTGTGTCTCGTGGTCACACTGTCGACAATTGCTGTTCTCAAAAATCCATGAGATTGATTGATTGATTGATTTAGGAACCGACATCACAGCATGGTCAGTCAGTCTAAAACAATCACATTGTGGTGGGTCGACAGATGCACGTCCAAAGCTGGCCGGCCTTTCGAGGATTGGTGCCCTGCTTGGAACAACCTGCTGTTCGTGAAGACCATAGCAGAAGCCACTGTACAAGGCTTTGTTCCTGACAAATGCAGCGTTTGCCAAACCCGACATCCTACATTGTGCCAACAGCCTCGGGCGGAGGAGTGCATTTGGGAGGGTACTAGCCCTATCATGGTGCAAGCAAATGAAACCTAAAGACTAAATGTAGTGGCAGGGCAGACCAGGCCCTAAGCCTAGGTTGGCAACTGGTCTATGATCGACAGGCGGGCAATTAGAGCATTGCTTTTGGTGATCCGGCAGATTCTGCAGTTGATATTGTTTCAGGTGTATTAGTATTAAATTTCCTCTGGAGTAAACTAGGTAGGCCGAGACAGGTATCATGCTGTATGGGCAACACATGGTCTCTACAATTCAACCCAGGCTTTGTGCCATTTTTGAAGCACAATGTAACAAACTATCATCTGTCAAGACGGCAAGGTGCCAGTAAGTAAAGTTCCTGGAAACAAACTGCCAATTTCGTTATAAGTTCGTGCTCAGTATGTGAGAATCACCCGACAAACTGGCGAACGAAGGTGGACGACTATCTCAGTCTGATACAGACATAACTTATAGTGGTGTCAACAAATTGGTAAGAAGTAATTATACACCCACGTAGAAATCAGAGCATCCAGGTCACCAACAAGATGCATATTACCAACTCGGCCGAAAAGAACTAGGAACACGACACAGCAGGCTGAAATATTTCATGTGTAATAAACTATAGATAGGAGATACTGATGAATGTGATCAATGTATCTGTGGAACTGGTAAAATGATGATGCAGCAGTGTCCAATATTTGCAGAACAGAGAAAAGTATGTTGTTCTACATCTTCTCCATTTGAGGATAAAATCTATAGGGATGTCAACAAGCTTAAGTTGTCTGCTGCTTTCCTTGAATTTATTTATATTGGCGTCTGAACTTGAACGAAGGGGATCCGCTGTTTTTTTCTATTTAGTCTAACGTGTGTGATGTTCCTACCTACTTCCTGATGCGAATCTTACTAAGTGTATCTCTTGTTGATACATTTAGAATTCGTCGTAGACATTTTATCTGTTTTTCATTTCACTTTCTTAGTGTCCAAGTCTGACAGCACTAGCATAATTTTGGAGGGCAGGTTGTGTTGTAAAATGCTCTTTTTGGTGTCAACTTTTGGTGTCAAAGCCTGACAGCACTAGCATAATGTTGGTGGGCAGGTTGTGTTGTAAAGTGCTCTTTTTGGTGTCAACTTTTGGTATCAAAGCCTGAAAGCACTAGCATAATGTTGGAGGGCAGGTTGTGTTGTAAAGTGCTCTTTTTGGTGTCAACTTTTGGTATCAAAGCCTGACAGCACAAATGTTGGTGGGCAGGTTGTGTTGTAAAGTGCTCTTTTTGGTGTCAACTTTTGGTGTCAAAGCCTGACAGCACTAGCATAATGTTGGTGGGCAGGTTGTGTTGTAAAGTGCTCTTTTTGGTGTCAACTTTTGGTGTCAAAGCCTGACAGCACTAGCATAATGTTGGAGGGCAGGTTGTGTTGTAAAGTGCTCTTTTTTGTTGTCAACTTTTGATGTCAAATCCTGACAGCACTAGCATAATGTTGGTGGGCAGGTTGTGTTGTAAAGTGCTCTTTTTGGTGTCAACCTTTGGTGTCAAAGCCTGACAGGACTAGCATAATGTTGGTGGGCAGGTTGTGTTGTAAAGTGCTCTTTATGGTGTCAACTCTTGGTGTCAAAGCCTGACAGCATTAGCATAATGTTGGTGGGCAGGTTGTGTTGTAAAGTGCTCTTTTTGGTGTCAAAGCCTGACAGCACTAGCATAATGTTGGAGGGCAGGTTGTGTTGTAAAGTTCTCTTTTTGGTGTCAACTTTTGGTATCAAAGCCTGACAGCACTAGCATAATGTTGGTGGGCAGGTTGTGTTGTAAAGTGCCCGTTTTGGTGTCAAAGCCTGACAGCACTAGCATAATTGCCATGAGTCTGGTTAAGTAAAGTACTGTAGAACAACGATAGGATAAATTGTCATGGGTGATCAGAGGAAAGGATACACCGGGGGCGGTTATTCTTAAGGGCCAATAGAATTGCGAGGATTAGGCCACGTGATAGGAAAGGTCGAGAAAGCGGGAAACGAAGACGACAGTCGGGGAGCTGGGGACGAATAGACACAGATCGTACGACCAGGAGCGGGAACTTAATCTCGACTGGCGGAATGAAATGTCGAGAGACATCGACGGCAAGTAACAGTGTGCGCTAGATATTTCAAGCGTGTACCGATGGCTGAGAACAGCGTTGCCGCGACCAGGCGGATGGACATGTTGAATCTACAGCACGGAGTCGAGTGGTGTGCCGTGTTGCCGGAACTGTAAGTAGGGTTTAGAAGAGTGTATGTGTAGACCATTGTAGTTGATTAGATAGCCTGGATAGCAGGACGTACTACAATAGGTGTGTAAACTAATATCGTGGGTGTACATGTAACATGGAATATGCCAGTGGTTGTGTCGCATAGAAACAATACATGATGCCATTCTAGCACTCTGTGGTAACGAGTTATGTTCACGGTGTGTCAGTGTGTATTTCATAAAGAGTTGCCAACGAGCCTTTTCTGACGTAACTAGGGGTATTGAGATGCGGCTACGTTGACACTCTTTATGAAATACACACTGACACACCGTGAACATAACTCGTTACCACAGAGTGCTAGAATGGCATCATGTATTGTTTCTATGCGACACAACCACTGGCATATTCCATGTTACATGTACACCCACGATATTAGTTTACACACCTATTGTAGTACGTCCTGCTATCCAGGCTATCTAATCAACTACAATGGTCTACACATACACTCTTCTAAACCCTACTTACAGTTCCGTTAACCATGGCCGCATGGCGCCTACATTCACAGGCCGGCAACCTCTGCACACGGCACACCACTCGACTCCGTGCTGTAGATTCAACATGTCCATCCGCCTGGTCGCGGCAACGCTGTTCTCAGCCATCGGTACACGCTTGAAATATCTAGCGCACACTGTTACTTGCCGTCGATGTCTCTCGACATTTCATTCCGCCAGTCGAGATTAAGTTCCCGCTCCTGGTCGTACGATCTGTGTCTAATCGTCCCCAGCTCCCCGACTGTCGTCTTCGTTTCCCGCTTTCTCGACCTTTCCTATCACGTGGCCTAATTCTCGCAGTATCACATCTTCGGATACAGTCTCAACTCGTTGGGTACGGTCTAAACTCTTTGGGTACAGTTTCAGCTCTTCGGGTACAGTCTCAACTCTTCGGGTATAGTTTCAACTCTGTGGGCACAGTCTCAACTCTTTGGGTACCGTCTCAACTCTTTGGGTACAGTTCCTGCCCTCGACACACTTCTCATCTCTTCGGGTGCAGTCTCAACTTTTCGGGTACAGTCTCAACTCTTCGGATAAAGTCTCAACTCTTTGGGTACAGTCTCAACTCTTTAGGTACAGTTTCAGCTCTTCGCGTACAGTCTCAACTCTTTGGGTACAGTCTCAAATCTTCGGGTACAGTCTCGACTCTTTGGGTACAGACTTAACTCTTTTGGGAACAGTTTCAGCTCTTCGGATAAACTCTCATCTCTTCGGGTACAGTCTCAAATCTTCGCGTACAGTCTCATCTTATCGGGTATAGTCTAAACTCGTTGGGTACAGTTTCAGCTCTTCGGGTACAGTCTCAACTCTTCGGGTAAGTTTCAACTCTTCGAGTAGAGTCCACGCCCTCGACATACTTGTCGTAAAGAATATTGCATGGAGATCTCAAGGCTCTCAAAAACACATTCAAGGTCACAACAGGAAACTATGTCTTGGAAAAATGGCAAGAGGCTAACGAAGAACAAGACAACCTGTGGAAACAATTATAATTGATTCAATATCAACGTTTATTTTTTCCATAATGATTTATTGCAGGTCAGTTAAATAGCTTTAGTTTTTCTTGTTCTTCGGGGCCTAGATTTTGTGATAACAACTGATTTAGCTTCTCTGCCGGAGGGAAAATATGAAAGTTTTTGTCGTCTTCTGAATTCACACAAATTAAACGCCACAATACAGATTCTGCGCCTCGGAGTATTTCATCAGATTTTTGCAATGTTATTTCTCTTGCACAGTTCACACAATCTCCATCATATTTCATTGAGTTGTTGTTGTTGTTGTTGTTGTTGTTCTTCTTCTTCTTCTTCTTCTTCTTCTTCTTCTTCTTCTTCTTCTTCTTCTTCTTCTTCTTCTTCTTCTTCTTCTTCTTCTTCTTCTTCTTCGCCGCCGCCGCCGCTGTTCCTGCTGCTGCTGCTACTACTACTACTACTACTACTACTACTACTACTACTACTACTACTACTACTACTACTACTACTACTACTACTACTACTACTACGACTACTACTACTACTACTACTGCTGCTGCTGCTGCTGGCTTCTTCTTCTTCTTCTTCTTCTTCTTCTTCCTCTTATTATTATTATTATTATTATTATTATTATTATTTGGTTTATTATTATTTGGGTTATTATTATCTTGGTTATCAACCAAGATAAGACAGAATATATGGTAATTTCAAGAGACGGAATGGCTAGAAACTCTGGCCACATACAAATAGATAATATGACCATTAAAAGAACGGAAACATACAAATACCTGGGTACGATCTTCAACTGCTCCAACATCATAAGGGAAGAAATACAAACTAGAATCAACTCTGGAAATAAGATATACTATGCACTACAACATCTACTAAAATCAAAGGCGCTATCTCGTAACACCAAAATCACAATATACAAAACACTGATCAGACCAGTTGTGCTGTATGGCTCTGAAACCTGGAGTACAACGAAAGGAGACGAAGCCTTGTTACAAACCTTTGAGAACAAAATTTTAAGACGCATCTTTGGACCCATTAGGGATACACAAAGTGGAGAGTGGAAAAGAAGAAGTAACAAAGACATTTATGATCTGTTTAAGTCCCCGCTAATCACTGGTATCATGAAGGCTAATAGACTACAATGGCTGGGGCATATAGAAAGAATGGAAGATAATAGGGAAACAAAACTCGCTTACACTCAGGAAATAAATTACCGTAGACCCCGAGGTAGACCAAGAAGGCGGTGGAGAGATAATACATGTACAGACCTGCAAGCACTTGGAATCAACGACTGGCAAGAGAAGGTCCACCAGAGAGACGAATGGAGACGGATTGTATTTGCAGCAAAGAACCTCAATGGCTCGGAACGCTGAAGAAGAAGAAGAAGAAGAAGATTATTATTATTTCTCCTCCCCGTCTTCTTCTTTTACTACTACTACTACTACTACTACTACTACTACTACTACTACTACTATTACTACTACTACTACTACTTCTTCCTCATCTTCTGCTTCTTCTTTTTTTTTTCTTATTTTTCCTTCTTCTCGCCTTTATCGTCTACTTATTCTTCTTCTTCTTCTTCTTCTTCTTCTTCTTCTTCTTCTTCTTCTTCTTCTTCTTCTTCTCCTTTGCTCCTTTGCCTCCTTCTCCTTCTTCCTCTTCGGCTTAGTCTTCTCCTTCTCTTTTCGATTTCTCCTTCTCTCTTCTTCTTCGTCTCCTCCTTCTCTTCTTCTCCATCTTCTTCGTCTCCTCCTGGTCTTCTTCTGCTTCTTCTCCTTCTTCCTCTTCTTCTTCGTCTCCTCCTTTTCCCTCTTCTTCTCCGTCTCCTCCTTTTTCCTCTTCTTCTTCTTCGTCTCCTCCTCCTTCTTCTTCTTCTTCTTCTTCTTCTTCTTCTTCTTCTTCTTCTTCTTCTTCTTCTTCTTCTTCTTCTTCTTCCTTGTGCCCGCGATCGCTTGACTTCAATGAGCTGATTCAATGTACTGACTGTGACCAGGTTCTCCAACGACGTTAACTGAGTGAACTTCGCGGTCACCAAACCCATTTACGTATTCAAGCAAACATTCATCCAAATGGACTCCATGCAGCTCCCTGTCACTTTTTTCCGTGACTTGCCAGTGTCTCTGAATGCTGGGAAATTCTCCAAGAATAATAGCTTTCTGTCCACTGTTGCTTAAGGTGCCTGCGACGGATTTACCCGAGTGACATCAGATTGTGTTGCCTTAGTTGTCAGAAAGGTCATTGGAGAAATAGTCTGATCACAATTTGACATAAATCACATAAATAAAAGAGCTTAGACATCATCAAGACCCAATGACACCATGCCGATAAACATTATTCTGAGAACATGCATCTCTCTTGTCGTAGCATACGGATGTGAATCATGGATCACATCGCATTTCATTTACTCATTCAGTAGCATGTCCTTTGCAGAACCTCGCTCCCATAACAACCTACCAGAAAACTTCTGGGTCAGAAGCAAGATGTCCTGCGGCCGATACCCCCATCTGGAAATCATCTGCCACATCCTGTACCCATCTTCTCTTTGGCCTTCCTCTTCCTCTCTTACTGGGAATATACCCCTCCATTATTGTTCTCTACAAACTTTCATGACGTTTCAAGTGACCAAACTACTTTAGTTTTCTTCGTTTTATCGTCTTTAATAGCCAATCTTCTTTAATATTCACATCTTGTCGTATGGATACATTTTTTCTTTTCTGTATCCAATATATTCTTAGTACCTGTCTACATGTAATATACAAGTAAATGGAAATATTCTACAACAAGTGAATCGGTACAATTATCTTGGAACAGTCATGACATCTGATGGGAGATGCCTTGAGGAGATTAGAACAAGAATCGCCATGGCGAAAGTAGCCTTTAGCAAGATGAAAGACATTCTGACCAATAAAAAGATGTCAATTGAAACGAGAAAAAGAGTGTTGTTCTTTTGTATGGATGTGAAACTTGGACAATGAGCAGTCAAGCTGAAAAACATCTGATGGCTGCAGAAATGTGGTTTCTGAGGAAAATTCAAAGAATACCATGGACAGACAGAAAAACCAATGACCAAGTACTACAGGAATCGGCTCCATGGCCGAAGGGTTAGTAGCTTTCTCCGCTAACCCCGAATACTCTCGTCACGTGACGCGACGAGAATTAGCAGTGGTTCGAATTGCAAAAGTGACTTATGAGAGTATGGAGCCGGTCGCTCAGAAAGTCGTGGCGTGCTGATGAGCGTAATCTAGCCTAGGAATCAACATACAGCTGAAAGATGCTGGTGTTGACCGCAATATCCTGAAACAGGATGGAAACGCGGGGGAAAAAAAAAAGTACTACAGGAGACAAATGAACATCGTAAACTGATTAGAGAAATTAGACGTAGACAGTCAAAATTGTTTGGACATGTTATGAGAAGAAATGGATTGGAGAACTTGGTGACAACTGGCAAGATCGAAGGGAACAGACCAAGAGGAAGACCGAGAGGAAAATACCTGGATGGCTTGGCCACATGGCATGGACGAGACAGGAACACTGAGCTGATCCACGACACTGGTGATCAAGTGAAATGGCGAGTCATGACCGCCCACGCTTTCCGGCATGGCACATGATTGATTGACCTGTCTATAACATTTATATTCAAAGGCATTTATGCGCTATTCAGCTTGTTTGGTAAGTCCCAGGTCTCACAGGTGTATGTTGCAATGGGAAAGATGCATGCTCTTAAAATTCTACGTTTTGTAGGTCTATATGTCCTACACCATAATTTATTCAGTTGTTTTAATTTTCGAAGGAAATCGATATTCGTCTTGTAATGTCTTTCACTGGGTCACCATTTTTGGTAATTAATGATCCAAGATATTCGAAATTTTCCACCACCTCCAATTTTTCTTCATTAACATATATTAATTTCTCCACATTAGTTTTATCTGTGTGCATTATCTTTGACATCGCAAGTACTAAAGACTAAAATTAGCATACCGTGGAAGAGGGGGGGGGGGGGATACTGCCATTTTATCAGGTCTGAATACAGAAGAAAACTGGCTTGTAAACAACACAATGTCTCGAAAAGATATGAAACATGTGCTTCTCTGCGAAGTATGGTAGCAACTGCCTCTGCTATTCACCAAAATGGTACACGCTTTCGTCACTACCTCATAGAGGGGAAACAGTTGAGTCGAACAAGAACATTGCACATTGGACATTCCTGTGCTTGCCATGTCCTCCAATGCAGTGGTCATCCCACTGTATATCTGCCCGCTGTGTCCACGGTGAGCTGGTTACCATACCTGCTCTCTTGACAATGGGGAAACGGTGTCACGTTTAAGGAAGATGGGAAATATAAATAAAACTATTTAAATGCGACTATACGGAAGACTAGCACAACTTCTTGAACTGGGTGGGAAAAAACGATGAAAACTAATGACAGTTTAAATTTTAAAAGTTTAAGTGTATAACAAAAGGCAACCGTTGTAGCCTGGCTGCCGGCTCGTTTGGCATGTGTTCCACATCCCATCCAAAACTGGGATATTTTAAATATATCTCAGCTCCCGTGTGGGCACAGCCAATATTTTCATTTTATAACAAGTCCCGAATCAGGAACCTGAAGTGGGTCTGTGGTGAATTAGGAGGTTGACGTTGTGTAGGCCGGGGTGCACTGAGGAATGAGTTGTCAGTCTTTCCCTCCCGTGACGAGCGGCGAGCCCAGGTATCGAACCCAGCCAATATTAGGTCACAAAAAATGTTCTGGAAAGGCATGATGTCGAACATATGACCATCGAGTGTCGATGGGCGTATGGAAAATATAGAGCTAGCTCCATCTGTCCAATACACCTCGATGTTTCTAAACAGGGTTGTTTACTATTTTTGTTTAAATATTTATTTGTTGTTTTTTGTGTGTTCTTTTTTAAAGTTTTTTTTCCATATAACACACAATACGAAACAATGGTTTCTATACTTGCCATAAACACAATATCAAACAATGGTTTCTATAGTTGCCATACACATATTTCTGCAGCCTACAGAAAGGAAACGCATAGTCCAACAATTCAATGAAAACCAACATTCGCATTGATAAGAGCCTGGTATAAATAACTGAAGTACTCCAGAAGCAGTTAGTTGCATGTACACTGCAGGACGTCGTAATGAACCCTAGCTTGGCTATTTGTGATTTTCTAGGCAAACTTACGTTCAGTATTTCGCCATTACTTTTATGAACGACCGACCGAAAATAAACGCAAATCGTCACCTACATCGGCTACGGCTAACTTCGAAGTCGATATGTCGGTGTTGTGAAACTGCGTTCACTAATCCTAAGTTACAGCCTCCGACTAAAAGCAAACCAGGAACATCAATTACATCTTCCTGTTGTAGATGTTGTTGTTTTTAGGTGGAAGGGGTGGGGGAGGGGGTTGCCATGATAGCACAGTGTCTAGCATGCCAGTGGCGCTGTGGTCACGTGTTGAAATACTCACTGAGGCCGGTGATTTATGTTAATTGCCTTTATATTAAATTTATGTCAGGCTAGGCCCGGTGATTTATGTTAATTGCCTTTATATGAAATTTATGTCAGGCTCAATCAATCAATCATGTGCCATGCCGGAAAGCGTGGGCGGTCATGATTCGCCATTTCACTCGATCACCAGAGTCGTGGATCAGCTCAGTGTTCCTGTCTCGTCCATGCCATGTGGCCAAGCCATCCAGGTATTTTCCTCTCGGTCTTCCTCTTGGTCTGTTCCCCTCGATCTTGCCAGCTGTCACCAAGTTCTCCAGTCCATTTCTTCTCATAACATGCCCAAAAAATTTTGACTGTCTACTTCTAATTTCTCTAATCAATCTACGATTTTCATTTGTCTCTTGTAGTACTTGGTCATTAGTTTTTCTATCTGTCCATGGTATTCTTTGCATTTTCCTCAGAAACCACATTTCTGCAGCCATCAGATGTTTTTCAGCTTGACTGCATATTGTCCAAGTTTCACATCCATACAAAAGAACAGGCTCTATGTATCCCCTCAACACTCTTTTTCTCGTTTCAATTGACATCATTTTATTGGTCAGAATGTTTTTCATCTTACTAAAGGCTACTTTCGCAATGGCTAGGCCCGGTGATATATGTCAACTGCTTTTATATGTAATGTATGTCAGGGTAGGCCAGCTGATTTATGTTAACTGTCTTTATATGTAATTTATGTCAGGGTAGGCCGGGTGATTTATGTTAACTGTCTTTATATGTAATTTATGTCAGGGTAGGCCGGGTGATTTATGTTAACTGTCTTTATATGTAATTTATGTCAGGGTAGGCCGGGTGATTTATGTTAACTGTCTTTATATGTAATTTATGTCAGGGTAGGCCGGGTGATTTATGTTAACTGTCTTTATATGTAATTTATGTCATGCTAGGCCTGGTGATTTATGTTAATTGTCATTATATGTAATTTATGTCAGGCTAGGCCCGGTGATTTATGTTAACTGTCTTTTTATGTAATTTATGTCAGGGTAGGCCCAATGATTTATGTTAACTGTCTTTATATGTAATTTATGTCAGGGTAGGCCCAATGATTTATGTTAACTGTCTTTATATGTAATTTATGTCAGGGTAGGCCCGATGATTTATGTCAACTGTCTTTATATGTAATTATGTCAAGGAAGCCCAGCTGATTTGTGTTTTTTTTTTTTGTTGCATATCCCTTACGGGACGTTGCTGTCAACACCAGCATTTTCAGTTGTTGTTGATGTACTAGGCAAGTGTTACGTTCAGTAGTTTGCCATTGCTTTCTGAACGACCGGCCCCTATACCTTTTTCGAAAAAAACCAGCACCACCGTGTTTCGAACCCGGGTATACTGGCTCACAAACATGGTTCGCAAGCCCTTTAGCCACAGAGACCGGATGATTTGTGTTAACTGTCTTTATATTTAAAAGGTCAATAGAGAAACAGAGGGACATATATTTGTGCTTCATAGATTATACTAAGGCATTTGATAAAGTAAAACATGATGAACTGATTAAAATGTTGGAAGATATCAACACTGATGGAAAAGATTTAAGAATAATAAAGAATATTTACTGGAACCAAGTAGCAGCAATTAAAATGGGAAATAAAGAGGGTAGTTACGAACAGATAAAGCTAGGAGTACGACAAGGGTGTGTCTTGTCACCAGATCTTTTCTCCCTGTATAGCGAAGTAATAATGAGAGAGATCAAAGAGATGCCAGGAATACTAGTTGGAGGTTATAATATAAATAATATACGCTATGCAGATGACACAGTATTGGTGGCGGATAATTCAACAGACCTACAACAATTATTAGACGTTGTAGTAACAGAGAGTGCAAGGAAAGGACTCAACTTGAATATCAAGAAAACAGTAACAATGGTAATATCAAAGAAAATGGTGACACCAAAATGTGACATAGAAATAGAAGGGAAAATCCTTAACCAAGTTGATAATTTTAGATACCTAGGGGCATTTATAACATCAGATGGAAGATGTACAACAGAGATTAGGAGCAGAATAGGGCAGGCAAAAGCCGCATTTCAGAAAATGAAGAGTATCTTATGCAATAAGTCACTATCACTGAATGTAAGAAAGAGAGTGCTGAAATGCTATGTATAACCAGTTTTGCTGTATGGCGGTGAATCTTGGAATGTAAATGAACAAATTAAGAAGAACTTAGAAGCAACAGAGATGTGGTTCCTGAGACGAATGTTGCGAATTCCTTGGACTGCCAGAGTAACTAACGACGACTGCCTGAAACAGGCTAATGAAACTAGAACATTATATACAACAATAAGACAGAGACAAACAGCTTTCCTCGGTCATGTGATGAGAAGAGAGGCATTGGAGAACATCGTAACAACTGGAAAGATCGAGGGGAAGAGAGGCAGAGGTAGACCAAGAGAGGTGATGCTGGATGGATTGAGACGGTGGCATGGAGGAATATCAGAAGCAGAGTTGATCCAGAGAACCAAAGACCGAGATCTATGGAGAGCCATGAACGCCTACGCCAGCCGGCACGGCACTTGATGATGATGATGATGATGATGTCTTTATATTTAATTTATGTCAGTCTAGGCCGGGTGATTTATGTTAACTGTCTTTATAAGTAATTTATGTCAGGGTAGGCCAGATGATTTATGTTAACTGTCTTTATGTGTAATTTATGTCAGACTAGGTCGGGTGATTTATGTCAACTGTCTTTATAAGTAATTTATGTCAGGCTTGGCCCGATGTAAACTGATGTCCAGGAAATGTTCTGGGAAATAAACGAGGCCATGTGACAGTGACCACGTCACCCATCGAGCGTCCATTGGTCCATGAAAAATGCATGGCTGTCGTGTCAAGTGATATTTACCACTGTGAAAATAAACGCCAAGCAGCCTGTTTGGCCTGGGCTGACTTTGAACCCACTAGGTCTAGTTTTTGAAAATGTATTCACTACCGCTAATTCACAGATGTCGGCTCTAAAAGTAGAACGGTAGAACATCAAATTGGCTTTTATAAGTAACGGCTTCTCTACGAAAATAATCTAAGCTAAAATACAAATTAGTTGCATATCATTTACAGTATGCCGCAGTCAACCCCATCATTTTTTCGCTGTTTTTGGATTTCTCGGCAAGTTTACGTTCAGTAGTTTGCACTTATTTTCTGAACGACCGGCACTCATAATATTTTTGCAAATCAACAATTGGCGGTCTGCTACCAAATCGCCCGCTGATGTGTTTCGAACGCGGTCTTCTGGACTAGGACTTGTGTCAGTAACTTGTTTCGCCTCAGAGCCGACAATCTCAGCTAAGGGAGGTAACAAAATTAGTTGTTTGACAACAAAGACCGATAACACACATAGCATGTAGTTCCGAAACGATGGAGTTTCACAGGGACGAATAAATGTTACATTAGACTTGTCATTAATAGTATAATAGCTCAGATACATTTACAAAAAGACAACGAAGTAGCACCAGACAGTCTAAGGCAGTGGTTCTCAACGGTGGGAAATCCCCCCCCCCTCCTTTTTTTTCTCTAGGGGTGGGGGGGGGGGATTTCAGGGTTTCTATGTGGGGAATTAAGATTATTTCAAGATCGCGTTAATACAGGACCCGATTACTTGATATTGTTTTCCCCTCCATACTTTACAGTTCTGTACTTCTCGCCCTTCTGAAATTAATTTTATAACATAAGTAGACCTGCACATCACGTTTTATGTAGACGTCTAGACATGTTCTAGTATGTGTTATTAAATGTAGCTTCCAGTGTTACGTATACTGTGTAGGGGCGGGGGAGGGGGGAATTATAGGGGGAATGACATTCTGAACATATGGTAAAGGGGTGCATGGACCACAAACGGTTGAGAACCACTGGTCTAGGGGACTTCTCAAGAAATTGTTTACTCTATTGCACACACGTCTTGTAATAATGGCGTGTATGTGACAGTAAAACATTATATTTAACTTTGCGAACGAGACACACAGCATCCCTTGGTTACATGATGAGAAGAGATACACTGGAGAACATGGTGACGACTTGAGAGATCAGTGGGAGCACACGGAGACCGAGAGAGATGCTGCTGGATGCACTGAGTCAGTGGGCACAGAGGATTCTCATACACAAGAGTTGATCAGAAGAGTAACTATATACATATATAGTTGAACATGATCATGTCACAGTCATGTGATAAGTACTGACCAATGAATAATAGAGCACGTGCTTATCGTCCCATGATGCACAGGTTTTGTTTCTGACCGTTGAGAAAATGGCCGCGTTGATCTAAAATCCGTCCAAAGAAGCTCATAGAGCGGTGATTCAGTTTCTTTCATTTGAAGGATGTGTACCAGTGGACATTCATCGAAGAATGCAGGCAGTGTACGGTAACAAATGTGTGTCGAAAACAACAGTGACAGACTGGGCACGAATGTTTCGGAAAGGACGTCAGTTCACGACAGATCTTCGACGGCCGGGTCAAGCGCATACTGTTGCAACAGAAAAAACCATCACCAAAATTGTTGCAGCAGTACAGATGAACCGTTGTCGAAGCATACGTTCGCTAGCGAAAGAATTTGATGTTTCAATTGGGACAATTCAAAAGGTCGTTCGTAAGAAACTGCAATATCGGAAGGTGTGTTCACTGTTGGTAATACGGATGTTGACCGACCACTAAAAAAGAGGAACGCATGTGATGGTGTCTGAACCACTTGCTGCGTTACATAGTGGAGGGTGATGCATTTTTCTTCCGCATAGTGGCAGGCATGAATCATGGCATCACCACTTTGAGCCGAGCAGCAAAAGAGAGAGCATGCAATGGAAGCATGATGGATATCCAAAAGCCTAAAAATTCAAGTAACAGGTTTCCGCTGGTAAAGTTATGCTGGGCGCATATTTTGACCATGAAGTGGTATTGTTGGCCGACTTTAAAGAACCTTGTGTCAACATCAACTCTACCCACTACTTGCAAACACCAGACAAGCTACAAAAAGCAATCAAGAATTAACGGTCCAGCATGCTTTCTCGCGGTGTGATTTTGTTGCACGATAATGCTCGCCTGCATGTCGCAAAGATTATGCAGGAAGCATTAGCAAGGAAGAAGTGGGAAATTCTGCAACATCCAGCCTACTGTCCTGATTTGTCACCTTGTGATTTTCATTTGTTCGGACCTCTAAAAAAAGCTCTCAAGGGCAACGATTTCACACAGATGCAGACGTAATAAACGCGGTAAACACTTGGTTCAGTGAGCAACCACAATCGTTTTTTTTTTTTGCGGACGGCATTTGCCGCCTACCTAAGCAATGGGATGCTTGCCTGAATGCCTACGACGACTTCTTCTGAACAACCCATGGTGCATAATTCATTCAAAATAAATGCTTTGTTTAATTCTACCACACTTGTTAATGTATCTTTCATGCTTTTGTAATAAAGCCATTGGAACGGGTTTCAAATGAACGTCCCTAATATATATATATACACAGGTATTTTCCTCTCGGTCTTCCCCTTGGTCTGTTCCCTTCGATCTTGCCAGTAGTCACTAAGTTCTCTAATCCATATCTTCTCATAACATGTCCAAAATATTTTGACTGTCTACGTCTAATTTCTCTAATCAATTTACGATTTTCATTTGTCTCATGTAGTACTTGGTCATCGGTTTTTCTATCTGTCCATGGTATTCTTTGCAATTTGCTCAGAAACCACATTTCTGCAGCCATCAGATGTTTTTTCAGCTTGACTGCACATTGTTCAAGTTTCACATCCATACAAAAGAACAGGCTCTATGTATCCCCTCAACAATCTTTTTTTTTTTTGTTGTTGTTTCAATTGACATCTTTTTATTGGTCAGAATGTTTTTCATCTTGCTTTTCATCTATTCCCATTTACTTGTATATTACATTGTGGTACTTCGTTCTTCCTAGTGACGACCATAACCTGTGTCATTTTACAATTTAATTCTAACCCCAGTTGCTCACTGTGTACAACAACCGCATCTACTAATTGTTGCAGATCCCCCGCATTGTCTGCAATTAATACTGTATCATCTGCATATCTAATGTTATTGATGTTTCGTGCTCCAATGCTGACTCCATTTATATCTTCTACATTTCTGAAAATATTTTCACTGTACAGAGAAAAAAGATCTGGAGACATTACACATCCCTGCTTAACACCTCTCTTAATATAATATATTATATTATGTGTGTTTGTATATATAGATCTGTAAGCAACTGAGCTTGAGATCTGAACTGTGAGGTGAGTATAAACATTTTTTTTTTTCAATTCTCATTTTCTCTTCATTACTTTCATTTTTTCATCCTTTTGTTCTTCTCGTCCTGTCGCCACCTTCTGATGTAGTCACAGGAGATCTCCTTGACTGTATGTTGTGTTTGTGAATGTGTTTGTTTGCTGATGAAGGCTAATCGCCGCAACGTTCTGTATGTGTCTTAATTCTGTTATGTAAAGCTGCACTACTTTATGTCATTTTATATTGTTAACACTTTCACAGCTTTACCGCAGTTCCACCAAATTTTATTCATATTTTTCTAGTGTGATATACACTGTCTAAAGCTACATAGAGTAGACCCCTCCCCCTCCCTCTCTCTCTCTCTCTCTCTCTCTCTCTCTCTCTCTCTCTCTCTCTCTCTCTCTCTCTCTCTCTCTCTCTCACACACACACACACACACACACACTTACACACAACTGGAGGGCACAGAAGCGTGGCCATGAAAGAACATTAAACGGATACCCTAGACATGTGTGATGAATACACTAGAGCAAGTCGTATTTCCTCGATACATGCGAACAAATTCAGAATATCTCTAGCAGCTGGCAATGACAGGAAAGTCTATATCAGAAATAAGACAGAGAGAAGTCAAAGATTTTGTGCACATTACAAGACATGGTGCTGAGTTTATGAACACGACATTGGAGGGGATGGTCAATGGCAGGAGAAATTATGGCAGGCAGCGCTACAAGTGACAACATAACATCTAATTTTGCAGGACTATATTGTCTGTCAGAATGTACAATTAGGGCCCAAAACATTACGCCTTGGAGATCTACCGTAGCCACCAAACATTGAGAAGATGGCCCTTGATTGATTGATTGATTGTTACATTAGACATTTGTTCATTTGTCTTATAGTAATTACACTATGTTCTGATTGATTGATTGATTGATTTACGGATTGATTAAATGATTGATCGAATCCAAATTCTGCATATCACCTGTTGATTTTCCCCAACGGTCCTCTAACTTTCTGCTCACTGTCTCCCCTGTGTCAACACTTTAATGCATAAAAAATGTTACCAGAACTACAAGTATGTATGTAACACTGTAGGCACATATCGCCGTTGGTGAGTGGAATATCGTTTATAACAACAATTTCCGAGCTGCTAAAAACAAAATCAATAAAACCTGAAATGAGCAAACACACTAGGTATGCCGAAATAATGGTCTCTAATGTTGGAATTTGCAGAAGGCTGTGCTCACTAGCAGATTTCCAACCAGGGTATTAAGTGAGGATTGGGCTTATGTCTCCGGCGGCTGTCGGTCACCAGGCTTTAACACATGGTAATTTTCTGTAGTTTTAGTCTGTTTTGGAGCTTGTATGTTCGGTTGGTTCCTGTGTGATGAAATTGTTAGATTTTCTTACAGCCATTACACTGTGTTCTATTGTTGAAAATTTCTCTCTCTCTCTCTCTCTCTCTCTCTCTCTCTCTCTCTCTCTCTCTCTCTCTCTCTCTCTCTCTCTCTCTCTCTCTCTCTAAATTTAATGACGCAGGGGAAAATTGAAAACATTAATTCTTGGCTAAAAGTAGATTTTGTTGAGCTTGAAAACTCGATACAGACATTCACCAAATCTACATAGCTCGCAACTACAGCTGTAGACAGCACACCAGCTAACAACACCAACACGGGGCCTGACAACCCATCAGTGCACTTGGACATTGCTTGCTTGCTTGCTTGTGTTCGTTGGCTTGAGCTCCAACGCGAAGTCCTGTATGTCGGATGAAGGCATCTTGTTGTCCAACATCAGTGTGATGTCACACAGGACCTGAGGTTCGCGTGAGTATCCGTTGTCCCATGTCTGGCTTATTGGTGTGCAGACTGGTGGTTCCTCGCCGTACAGGCAGATACTCTCCGACTTCGGAGGAACTTGGACATTGAATACCCAATGGAGCACATCCAAAACAACATAGAACCCAACGTGGACATTGTTGAAGAAGTACCTGCGTCACATAACAATAGCATCTTGACTATCAATGGACATTCGTACGACTGTAAACAGCGTATTGAGGAACTAGAACAATCACTAAAGGCTCTCATTGTCGCTGTTTCAACTAACATCGAAGCAAACAGCAAGATAAGCAGTGATTACTATGCTCTCAAGACAGAAGTCGCGCTCCTGCGAGATGAAAATTTGCTGCTGTTTTTCTCAACCCTACAGAATGCGTCCTCTACCAACCAAACCGAAGAAGCATGTAATTCCCAAGCAATCGCTTCATCCTTGGGAAATCTTGGCGAAGCTCAGTCCCACTCAGAACAGACAACTACTATGAAAACACCTCAACGCGCAGAGGAAGATAAACAACAACAAAAACCTCAATGCGCAGACGAAAATAAATAACAACAAGCAGTCTACCCCACTGACGTCAAAATAAGCAATAGGTTCGAAGTGTTTCAAGAAAAATCACCAGAAAATGTACAGTGCTTTAAGATGCTGCCAACGGGCAACACATGCCTACAAGATACATCGGGAGAACCACATGGAGACATAAAGACTGCTGATAATCGGAAATGGATGAAACAACGGGCGAGACGTGCTGACAACCAACATGTACTGACAGCATGACCTGACTGTACACACATTATACAGGCGATTCTTTAATGAAAGGTTTATACAGCGACCGGATGGCCACTTCAGACAAAGACATTGTTTCCATAATCCCATTGCCTGGGGCTGGTGTTGACCGGCTAACAGACAAGATAAGCAGGTTGGTTGTAAATCATAACGTTAAAAAGGGAAGCGTACATATTGGTATTAATGACACCATGAACAACCAACAAATCACAAGGTCTCAACTGCTGGCACTCTTGAACAGATTGCGCCACACTTTTCCTAACTCGTCCATTTTCTTCTCCTCCATAATATCACCGAGTTATGGACTCCAGAGCCGTCTAGCTGACATAAATAAAAACATTTTACAGAAGTTCTGTTCTCAAAACAAGATACAGTTCATCAACAACACACCATCATTCACTTCACATGCTGATGCACCCCCCAAAAAAAAAGTCTTTATAATGATCAATTACATTTGTCTACATTGGGCACCAGCTTGCTCGCCAAAAATATCAAATATCCGGAACGGACACACCATACATCCAATACAGGATCGCGTCTGACACTTTTAGTTACTCCACCTGAAACTCAAGCCAGACGACATACTACCGCCACATCAAGTACCAATAGGCCAGAAGTGTGCAGACCACTCATAACCACTGCACCTGAAATCCAAGCCAGACGGAACACTTCCACCACACCAAGTCCGTAAAATACGTCGTATTTCGCACAGGAGGGTAATAATTATGAAGATATATTTCTTATTCTCCCCAGAAAGGAACCAACTCTCAGCAACAACGACTTGCCACTACAATCTCCTCTTAGCCACCAACCAGAGGCTGTAGTTGGTAGTCATTACATACCCATGAGACATTAATAGTACCCGCTTTATTGTAATTCAGAATGGTTGCACCTCACACGTTATAGCCCAGCTACACTTCGTCAAGCACTTATAATGTCGCTGTACCAACAGCCAACACAACCTAGTATTTACTAGCAACTTAGCACAAAGCTGCACCGAATCTCGGTACAAGAAAGAGCCTCTCCTAAAATGTTTACCAGCATATTTGGGTACTACTTGATCTAGTAACGTATTAGGTTATATGTAACTACAAACATTGACTTGTTTTGACTTTATATTAATTGATAGTACTTAACTGTATATCTTTAAGAATACTTTTAATTGCGTTTTTACTGTGAGTGAGGGGTTCTTCTTCTCTGTTTTGCCTTACGGATCTGTGTACGTATTTTAATATATTGACAGAAGATATTACTGTTTCTCTGTACTTTAGAGTATGTATTGTAATAAGGGATGTAAGTTGTATTCACTTTGTGTGTGTCCTTTTTTTTTTTTTTTTTTTTTTTTTTTGGTTTTTAAACTTATGATTACGCATTGTTGAAATGTCTAATAAGTACGAACATTGGCTCAGTAATAATGGGCTCAGAATCGGGCATTTAAACATCTGCCATCTATTAAGGAAGCTGCCATAACTATCACTTATACTTAATCAAAATTTTCACATATTCGGCGTTAGAGAAAGTCGATTAAATGGTAACATCTCAGATGATGACATCGCTATTAGAGGTTATAAAACCATTAGAAGAGATCCCTATCAGAAACAAGAGACGGATATTGCAGTTTATATTTCTAACCCGCTTAACGACCACCGCAGACTAGATTTTGAAACCTGCGAGATTGAGTGTGTATGGCTTGAGGTTAAACATCAATATCGCATACACCTAGTAGTTGGCTATCTTTATCGAAAAGCCAGTGCAGGAAATAGATGATATGAAAAATTCACCACTACTATGGATGTAGTCTTTAGTAATGCGAGAGATGACTTCAACTTCGCTAGGTGACTTCAACATAGATACTAACAAATCAAACAAAACATGGGAAAACATAATAGAGTCATATAGCTTCCAACAGTTAGTGAAACAAGCCACTAGAATAACAAAATCATCTGCAACACTTATAGATCATATTTATACTACGTGTGATGACAACATCACAGAATGTACTGTACCTATTAATGCAATGAGCGATCACTACCCAGTATGTTGCACGCGGACGAAAAGAGGTACCTAACCTCCAAAACACAAACATATAAGTATATAATATTGAAATTACAAAAATTTCAATCAAGACGTCTTTTTACAAGACTTGCTCAACTCATCTCTGGACTATGTTTATCAGCTTCCTGACCCAGACGATGTTCTGGACCACTGGCTGAATACCTTTCTAAGTATATTTTATAAGCATGTTCCATTTAAGGAAGTTCGTGTTAAACATCACACTAAGCCCCCGTGGTTTATACAGGAGGTAGTTAAACTTATGGGTGACAGGGACAGGGCACATAACAATAGAGATCTAACTTTGTACAGTAGTCTGAGAAACAAAGTTCAATATGTTATTGGAAAGGAGAAGAATTTTAAGAACTTAATAATAAATAAAACCAACACTAAAGATATATGGAAAGCAATTAATACCTTGACAAACAAACACAAATCATCACAATCATTACCATCAAATCAGGTTACATGTGATCAATTCAGTAGATTATTTCAGTCCGACATAAACCAACTGAGGGCTGCAATTCCAGATGCGCCTCATGACATATCTTTATTATCATCATTCTGTGAAAACAAATGCTATGGAGACATATTCTCTCCAACATGCCGCTAATGACGACCACTGAAGTATTTACGCATCCCAGTAACCTCAAAACAATAACGCATCAGGACTAGATGGAATCAGTAATCGGATCCTTCGCAATGCTGTACCTGCGATCAGCGAGTCACTAACTTTTATATATATAATGAATGTCTCACCAAAGGTCACTTTCCATCAGCCTTTAAAATCGCTAATGTGTATCCTCACTTAAAAGCTGGTTCTCTAGACGATCGTCTCATGAGTAATTATAGGCCAATTTCCATATTATCCTCACTATCCAAACCGCTAGAAAAGCAAATCCACAAAACAACACTAGAGCACTTAGTTCGCCACAAACTAATAGTTGACAGTCAGTCAGGATTTCGACCAAAATATTCTTGTCATACGGCTCTAACAAACATGATAAAAAACTGGCATCAAAATATTAACAACAATACTCTATGTGGAGTGGTGTTTATAGATTTTAGAAAAGCATTCAATATGATAGACCATAATATTCTAACTAAAAAACTAGAAACAATGAAAGTAAGCTCTAATATAGTGACATTAATAAAAATCATTTTTATTAGACAGAAAACAAGTAGTATCATACAATAAATCTTTATCTCAAGCCATTACCATTAATAATGGAGTACTTCAAGAGTCTATTCTTGGCCCTCTGTTATTTGCCATTTATATAAATGATCTTCCCTTATATCTGTCGTCGTCCTGCGATTTATTTTCAGATGACTGCACAGTATATACAAACGCTTTTGATCGTAATGTGCTAGAATTATCCTTGCAACAGGAAATAAATAGTGTAGTTAACTGGAGTCATGAAAACCACATGCAAATTAACATTTCTAAAACAATCTATGTTAATAGGAACCAGGCAAAGACTTCACACGCTAAACTCGTAGAGAACTCTACAGCTGCACATTGGTAGCATGTCTATAGAAAGTGTAACCTAGCAAAAGGCACTGGGTCTTATCATAGATCAAAATCTAACCTTTAACTCACATGTTCATGCTCTCGTTAAACAAATAGCCAAAAAAAAAAGTATACCTTCTTGCCAAAATTAAACATTTCCTTGACGAAAACACAAGAAAGATATTCTATACTTCCCATATACAAACACATATTGATTATTGCTCCACAGTCAGGGATGGATGCTCCAAAACAATATCAAAACGCCTATATTCACTCCAGAAAAGGGCAGTGCGTTTAATTAATGGTTAAAAGCTTACCGACAATTCTAACCTACATAAACGTCTTCGGTTACTGCCATTCCACAAACGACTACTTTTTAATAAGGCCAGGCTAATTCACAAAATCCTATTTCAAAATGCTCCAAGCTACCTTTGGCCACTGTTTAAATATAACGGAAGACATAGCGAACGACTACATATACTTCATGTCTCTAAACCTAGGATAGAATTATATAAACAAGCTTAGCATACTCTGCCGCTCAGTTGTGGAACAATCTTCCACAAGAAATCAAAGACACCACCAATCATTATACATACATTCGCAACCTGTTTGAACACTGCCTCAGTACAGACTATATTCCCCCATAAACCAAAAAAAAAAAACAAAAAAAAAAAAACAATAACAATGGTAAATTATCTCAAACGACAACTAGTCAAAAAACATTCCCATGTGTATGGCACGTTACACCTTCCTTTGGTATATATAATGCTATTGTGCTTTTGATGTCAAAAATTTGCTTCATAAGTGATGTTGAATGAAAGAATGCATGAGAGGAAATTGAGAAGAAGGGACAAAAATTCTTAACCCTTTGAAAATAAAGATTTTCGTTCTTTCGTTCGTTCTCTCTGTTTGCTTTGTTCATTTGACTTATAGTCATTACACTAGGTTCTATTGTCGAAGAACTTTGTCTATGTGTTTGCTTTGTTCATTTGTCTTATATTCATTACACTAGGTTCTATTGTTGGAGATCTGTATCTGTGACAGTTGATGCCATTGTCCAATTATCCGCTTCTGGGTGGATGAATTAATGGATGAATGAATGGATGGATGGATGGATGAATGAATAGAGGGAGGGATGGATGATGAGAGGGAGGGGTGTATTGAGGGATGGATGGATGGATGGATAGATAAATGGATGGATGGATGGATGGATGAATTGATGGAAGGATAGATGGATGGATAGATGGATGGATAGATGGATGGATAGATGGATGGATAGATAGGTAATAGACGGACGGACAGACACAGCCATATATACGGCTGATGTATGGATTAACGGAAAGACAAACAAACAGACAGATAGTTAGACAGAGAGACAGACAGATAGATACACCGACAGACAAGCAAAGAGACAGTTAAACAGACAAGTATAAACAGGCAAACAGACAGACATGCATACAGAGAGTTACATAGGCAGGCAGACAAACAGCTAAATAAACAGACAGACAGACTACTCAGACAAGTCTCCAGAATGTCCTATCAGAGCACAGTGCCCGAGTATCGAACAGTCTCCTCGACACTAACATTCAATTCATTTATCCGCTACAGGGTCCATTTGGCCGTCAGAGTCTAGGGTAGTTCATGTACAACAATGGTCCGTGACAGTGGCAAATCAACACTGACAAATGACCTCGCCCAAGAAGCAACGCAGCTTTTGGCACCCAAGCTCGTCTGTCCCCGGGATTGTCCGGCCACTTGTTAGTTCACTGCCTGCGAATGCGCTTCCAGGGCAAATTCTGTCGTTCTTACAGTCTTCCATTTTATATGTGTATCTAAACAAAATGCCTAATTTATTCGGTTACAATGAAAACTAAAAGCAAAAAGATAAATGTTTTCAATATTTCAAGATTATCCCCCTCCTCCTTCTTCTTCTTCTATCTCTCTCTCTCTCTCTGTCTCTCTCTCTCTCTCCTCTCTCTCTCTCTCTCTCTCTCTCTCTCTCTCTCTCTCTCTCTCTCTCGTTAATCATACCATACCACACCTGTCGTTGGATACCTATGATAATATCAAAACACACCTGTCATTACACGAGAACCCTGGTAGTGGTCAGTCGCCCGTCTACCGGACCGCTGGTTCTGGGTTCTAACCCGCACAACACCGACCTGAGTTCCCAGGCCGACCCAATTTTAAAAGGTACCAGAACGTGAATTGGGAAATGAGGCGGACGGCATGCTCCTGACCGCATCAGCCATTGGGGCAGTGTGGTCTAAATAGGTCTAGTATGCCTGTGCGCTTCAGGTGTGTAAAAGGTGTCCCTGAATGTTTTCTGTTTACTGTAACTACCTGACCTTCGATACCTTTGGTAATATCAGACCACACCTGTCAACCTGAAATAGTTCATGTGATACTGTGACAGGAGGCAAGATGGGGAAGCTACAGACTCAAGAGTTAATCTTATAGGGAGCAAGATGAGACGGCAACTTACTAAAAGAATTAAAATAATAGGTTAAGGTGGGACAGCAGCAGACTGGCGGACTTCAAATAATATCAGGAACAAATAGGACAGCAACAGACTGAAAGAGTTAAAATAACAGGATAAAGATGGGACAGTAACAGACAGAAGGAGTTAAAATAATGGGGTCAAAAATGGGACAGTAACTGACTGGGATATTTTATCTAATAGAAGGAGATCCCTGGAGACAGACAGACAAACAGACAGACAGACAGACAGACAGACAGACAGACAGACAGAAACACAGACAGACAGACAGACAGACAGACAGACAGACAGACAGACAGACAGACTGAACGAACGAACGAACTTTATTTTAAAAGGGTTAAGAATTGGGCACGTAGGCCCGTCATACATTCTGCCATTCTATCATTCACTTTCATACATTATTTCATTCATACATCTTCCAAGGCTATCAGAGAGTAGCAACAATATAAATGGCATGCATTATAAAGGCATGGGCAAAATGCGAACATCAATACTACACGACTCAGTAATATTAGATAATAGTGTGACATTTGTTATTAGCCATGTGGAATATACCGGTCTACCAAAATGGGACTGGCTGTTATACTAGGGTTTATTTATTATTATTATTTCTATTATTAAGGGGGAAGGTAATCCGTACAGAGATAGTGTTCGAATAATTTGCGATTATATGTATAGGGATTGGTAATGTCTTTGATTTCTTGTGGAAGATAGTTCCACAGCTGAGCTGCAGAGTACGTTAAGCTTGTTTTGTATAAGTCAATCCTAGGTTTCGGAATGTATAATATATTTAATCGTTTACTGTGTCTAGCATTATATTTAAACAATGGCCAAAGGTAATTTGGGGCACTCCGATATAGGATTTTGTTAGTTAGTTAGGCCTTATTGAAAAGCAGGCATTTGCGGAGTGGTAGTAACTGAAGGTGCTTTTGCAGGCTAAGATTGTCAGATAAGTGTTTTCTATAAATTAAACTCATGGCCGTTTCTGAAGTGAGTAAAGTCGCTTGGTGCTTGAATTAGAATAACCGTCCCAGACTGTAGAGCAGTAGTCATAATGTGTCTGTATGTGAGAAGTGTAGAATATTTTCGTTGTGCCCTCATCAAGGAATATTTTTTAATTTGGGCGAGTTGGTAGACTTTTTTCGCTGTTTGTTTAGTGAGCGCTTGAACGTGGGAATTAAAGGTAGGTTTCTATCAATGATTAGGCCTAATGTTTTGTGCTCAATTACACTTTCTACTGACATGTTATCGATGTGAAGTTGAAGTAATGTGTGTGAATTTAGAGTCTGAAGTCTTTGTCATGTTGTTAATAACATTGATTTTGTTTTAGTGATGTTAATTTACATACGGTTTGCATAGCTCCATCTAACTACATTGTTTAATTCTTGTTGCAAAGACGACTCCAGCAAATTACAGTTTTCAGAGTTTGTATACACTGTACAGTCGTCTGCAAATAGATCGCAGAACGACAAAAGATGCAAAGGTAGATCGTTAATATATATGGCAAATAATAGAGGGCCAAGTATTGAGCCTTGCGGTACTCCAATATTGAAGGTAGTGGTTTGAGACAGAGATGTATTGTGTGATACTACTTGCTTTCTGTTTGACAGAAAAGATGTTATTAGAGTGACTACATTAGGGCCAATTTTCATTGTCTCTAGTTTTTTAATTAAAATAACATGGTCTATCATATAAAATGCTTTCCTGAAATCAATAAACACAGTTCCTCACAGACTGTTGTTGTTTATATTCTGGTGCCAATTTTCTATCATGATTGTCAAGGCCGTATGGCAAGAATAGTTTGGTCGAAATCCTGATTGACTGTCAACAATAAGCTTGTTGCGAACTAAATACTATAACGTTACTTCATGGATGTGTTTTTCTAGTGATTTAGATGGTGATGATAGTAAGGAAATGGGTCTGTAATTGTTCGGGAGACCATTATCCAATGAACCAGATTTAAGAAGAGGGTACACTTTAGCGATTTTGAGAGCTGGTGGAAAGTGGCCTTTGGTGAGACACTGATTATATACACAGGTTAGTGATATACATATCACTGGCGCAGCACAACGGAGAATCCAATTGCTGATTCCATCTAATCCAGATGAGGTTGTGTTTTATTTTTAGGTTACTGAGGTAAGTGAATACTTCAGTGATTGTCATTAGCGGTATGTCGGAAAGAATATCCCGGGAGCATCTATTCTCGCAAAACGATGACAATAAGGATAAATTGCAAGGAGAATTTAGAATTGAAGCCTTCAATTGGTCTATGTCAGTTTGAAAAAAAAATACTGAATTGGTCGCATGTAATATGATTTGATGGTAAAGAATTTGGGAAGTTATACTTGTTTGTGAATGTGTCCTTCCATATATCCTTACTATTTGTTTTATCCATTACTAAGTTCTTAAAGTAATTTTTCTTGTCCCTGCGTATGGTATATTGAACTTTGTTTCTAAGAGTACGGTATGTGCTTAGATCTCGCTTTTTATGTGCTTTATCTCTGTCTCTCATAATTTCAAGTATTTCCAGGGTGATCCAAGGTGGTTTGACGTGATGTTTTACTCGAATTTCGTTGATTGGCACATGTCTATCAAACACATCAATAAAGATCTTCATCCAGAATTCCAGAGCATCATCCGGGTCAGGAAGTTGATAAACATTGTCTAGAGGTGAACTGAGCAAGTCCTGTAAAAATGCGTTTTGGTTGAAATTTTTGTAACTTCTATATTTTACACTTATGTGGTTATGTTTAGGAGTTTTAATTCCTTTTTTAGACCACGTGCAGCATATTGGGTAGTGATCGCTCATTGCAAAATTGGGCACGGTGCTTTCTATGATGTTGTCTGAGCAAGTTACATAAATGTGATCTATGAGGGTTGAAGATGATTTTGTAACTCTAGTAGCTTTTTGTACTATTTGTTGGAAATTGTATGATGCAATTATATTTCCCCATATTATGTTGGATTTGTTGGTGTCAATGTTAGTCTCCGAGTAGTATAATTTCCTTCCAGGAAGCGGAAACCATATCCATCATAGTAGTGAAGTTTTCGTACCAGTCGTGACCAGCGCTGGGATTTCGATAGAGGTAGCCAATTATCAGAGGTGTTCGGTTTTGAAGTTTTAGTTCTACCCAAATACATTCTATTTCATAAGTTTCAAATTCTAGCCTACGGTGAATATTTAGTAAATTAGAAGCATAGGCTGCTATGCCTGTCTCTTGTTTCCTACAGGGATCTCTTCTAAACACTTTATATCCTTGGATAGAGATGTCCTCATCTGAAATGTTTTCGTTTAATCTGCTTTCACTAAGGCCGAATAAACGAAAATTTTGATTAAGAATAAAAGATAACCCTGGCATTTTATTAAGTAGGTGGCATATGTTTAAGTGTCCAATATGTATTCCTGACTTACTGAGCCACTATAGCCATTTCTCAGACATTTCACTCATGGAGTGAGTGTAAATTTGTCAGATTGAAGCAAAAATGCAACATCAATAAAACATTTACAATTACATTAAGTTACAAAATTCCAGTAATATAAATCGATATGCAAATGACAATATTATATCGATTCAACTAATGAGACCAAAAATAGATAATGCAAACACAGAACAAAACGAATTAAAACGTATGAACATACAACAACTAATTAGCTTAAAAGAACTACTTCACAAGCTACGTAACCAGCTGTTATCCAAAAGAATGAATAAATGACTATACAAGTTAATGTTTCTGTTCAGAATTGGGTATCCCACACGGGAAATAAACGTTAAACAGTAAGCAATTAAAGTTCAAGGAGGAAGCTCTGTTGCTGGTATCAATGCATATAGGGTTCAGCTTTTAATACATATCCTATCTCACGGGTCTGTATTGTAGGGACATCATAGGGCTTGATTCAGTGCGGCAGGACTAAACTGCATCAAGTATAGAAGGCTGGACTTCAATGATTCGGAACCTGCTGTTGGCTGCTAGGTGGCGTGTTGTTTGCGTGAACTTGGTGATGCTGAGCCTCTTGTTGTCTGCTATGTTCCCCATTGCTGTCTTGAGCTTGGTGTGCCAAAGTGTTATTACCGCCTTGCGTGTGTGTCGCTGTTTGCAGCGAGGGTTCCTTGAAAGTGGAGGGAGGGAAATTTTCCTGGTAGTTATTTCCTTCACGTGTGAGGGTGGGGTATGAAGGAGAGGTTGACTTATTTTTGGTAGCATGTGTGCACGTTGAATGGCAGGAGTTCGGGGTAGACGCCCGCAAACGTTTGTCTGGGGTGATGGCGGTATTTCGCATGGCCTGGGAGACTCGTTCTTCAGTAATTAATGCCCGTCATGTGTGAGTGTTGGTCGTGTGTTGTGCCCTTTCTTGGTATTTTATATTTTTAGCCAGAAAACTACTATCTAATGTGGATGTGTGGATTTGGTCTCTGTACAGTTTTTTCTTTGTCGCGCCTGTCTGCGACGTAAAGAATGGTGTCTTGTTGATGTAGTGTACATTACACTGATTACAGAATTTCTCTAGGGTGTTGTTTATGTCGGCTACTCGACGCTGGGAGCCATAACTTTGTGGTATGATGGAAGAGAGGAAAACTTTATAATTGGAAAAATTAATGCGTAATAAGTCTAATAGTTTTCGTAGCTGAAAAATGGTGATATTTTGGTTTCTCATAGTGTCATTTATTCCTATGTGAATTGTAATCCTCTTAACGTTTGCGTTAATTTCCATTCTACGTATACTGTCTGTTAGACTGTCTACCTTGCACCTGGAAGCGGAATTGTTGTAGCTATATCGGTGTGTGATGAGGGCATACGATCACTATATATGCCTTTCATCAAAGAGTCGCCAATTATCATGTGGGTGCAGTCAGTTGGTGGTCGCTATATGTACTGGCTTCTGGCACGTTTTGCACGTTGTTTCTGACATTGATAATTATCCGGCTGTGCACTGTCTTCTTTAGCATCTGTTTCATGAATAGGCCGGTTGTCAGTAAGCAATGTCTCGTGGTACTGGCTGTCTTTTACCAATTGCTCTTTTGGTACTTCAATCGATTGCTGACTTTTATTTCGATGGGATGCTGTTGAATGATGTTGTCTATTTGTTGATGTGTATTCGTTGGCTGTAAAGATGGCGCTCCTAGGGATGGCTGTGTTGTTTCGAAGCTGTCAGTCTGTGCTGCCTCATCAATAGTGGCCGCGCATTGTAAAATCTCAATGG
>OY992876.1:288914393-289001893 GCA_963921405.1 Cepaea hortensis
AACAGGAAAGATATTTTTGGAGGAAGGAGCTATAATGAAGAGGTGGAATGAGTATATAAGAGAATTAAATAATGGAGAAAGGGAAGAATTAACAGAAGATAGTAATTTAGAAGGCCCACCTATTCTAAAAGAAGAAGTCGCTGACGCTATGAAACATATGAAGAAAGGAAAAACAGCTGGGCTAGATGAAATCACAATAGAAGAATTAGAAGTATTGGGAGAATTTGGGCTAGATGAAATCACAATAGAAGAATTAGAAGTATTGGGAGAATTTGGAGTAGATATATTAACCAAAATGTTGAATGATATTTACAGTAGTGGATATTTACCCAGTGATATGCTGAAATCTGTATTTATAGCAATACCAAAGAGACCAGGAGCAATTGAATGTGAAGATTATCGTACAATTAACCTCATAAACCATGTCACTAAGCTTCTACTCAGAATTATAATGAGAAGAACAAGAAAAAGATAAATATGGAAATTAGTGAAGAACAGTATGGTTTTATGTAAGGAAAAGGTACAAACCATGCAATATATATATTACGGACACTAATAGAAAGGTCAATAGAGAAACAGAGAGACGTATATTTATGCTTCATAGATTATACTAAGGCATCTGATAAAGTAAAACATGATGAACTGATTAAAATGTTGGAAGATATCAACATTGATGGGAAAGATTTAAGAATAATAAAGAATATATACTGGAACCAAGTAGCAGCAATTAAAATGGGAAATAAAGAGGGTAGTTACGAACAGATATAGCTTGGAGTGTGTTTTGTCACCCGATCTCTTCTCCCTATATAGCGAAGTAATAATGAGAGAGATCAAAGAGAAGCCAGGAATACTAATCGGAGGATATAATATAAACAATATAAGCTATGCAGATTACACAGTATTGGTGGCGGATAATGCAACAGACCTACAACAATTATTGGACATTGTAATATCAGAGAGTGCACAGAAAGGACTCTCCTTGAATATCAAGAAAACAGTAACAATGGTGATATCAAAGAAAATGGGGACACCAAAATATGACATAGAAATAGAAGGTGAAATTCTCAACCAAGTGGATAATTTTAAATATCTAGGGGCATTTATAACATCAGATGGAAGATGTACAACAGAGATTAAGAGCAGAATAGGGCAGGCAAAAGCCGCATTTCAGAAAATGAAGAGTATCTTATGCAATAAGTCGCTATCAATGAATGTAAGAAAGAGAGTGCTAAAATGCTATATAGAACCAGTTTTGCTGTATGGCAGTGATTCTTGGAATGTAAATGAACAAATTAGGAAGAACTTGGAAGCAACAGAGATGTGGTTTTTAAGACGAATGTTGCGAATTCCTTGGACTGCCAGAGTAACTAACAACGACTACCTGAAAGAGGCTAATGAAACTAGAACACTATATACACTAATAAGAAAGAGACAAACAGCTTTCTTTGGTCATGTGATGAGAAGAGAGGCATTGGAGAACATCGTGACAACTGGAAAGATCGAGGGGAAGAGAGGCAGAGACAGACCAAGAGAAATGATGCTGGACGGACTGAGACGGTGGCATGGAGGAATATCATCAGTGGAGTTGATCCAGAACACCAAAGACCGAGATCTGTGGAGAACCATGAATGCCTACGCCAGCCGTCAAGGCACTTGATGATGATGATGTTTTTAAAGAATAGCGTTTGTGGAACTATTCCTTTTATACACACATACACGTACACACGAATGCGCGCGTGCAACACACATACAAATTTGCGCGCTCTGTAGGTCGCGTATTTGTATTGGACTCCGTGATTCAGTTGATGAATGCATTGTTGTTGTTGTTTTCAGAGACTTCTGGTGACCGCTAGAGCGTAGTGTTCGTAATCTGTGTGGCGCTGTCGGCAAGCCACTCTGCGAAAAGAGACCGAGCCATTTGGGATAAATCCGGTACAATGAAGTCAACCATCTTACCTTTAACACTCTTTAAACACACACGCGCGCACGCACACACACACATACACACACAGACGCACACAGACACTCACCGATGACATATGGGGCTCTCCTGGTGAGAGAATCTGTCTAGTACCCAGAACCTTGCCGTCTTGGCAGACGATAGTTTGTTACATTGTGCTTCAAACAGACATAATAACTACAATCCATGGCGGTAGCCGATGTGACTGATCAGACCAATTGATGCCGTACATGTTCGAATTAAGATAGTAACCCGTTAACCCACAGCATGCTGGGTCATACGTTACTGGACACGTCATTCATGCAGGCACAGTCAGTCAGTTGCTAGCTGACCCCTTTACTTATGTTATACGTTACTGGACACGTCATTCATGCAGGCACAGTCAGTCAGTTGCTAGCTGACCCCTTTACTTGTGTTATACGTTACTGGACACGTCATTCATGCAGGCACAGTCAGTCACTTGCTAGGTGACCCCTTTACTTACCTTCATGCCATTGGCCATATGGTGCTACATCCATATTTTTGTTTGAACCCATCGACGATCGGTGGGTCATGTGATAAGTGTCACGCCTGCCGCCTTCACTTTCCAAGACATTTCTTGGTACACATTTTAGGCTTAGGTCGACCGGGGAACACAGGTCCATTTTAACATGAGGATCGAAGTCATGACCACTGGGTGCCAGGGGTCTAATGCAAGCATGGGCGATAGTATTTGATTCTCTTCTCCTCTTCCTCATCATCCTCCTCATCCCCTCACTCTCCTTGTAACCCATAACATCATTTTTCATTCATGGGGCTAGAAGATATGCCATGTTGGTGTGTTGGTGTTGGAAATTATGCCCTGTTTCCTGTCTAGTTGTAGCAGCGTTTCTGCAAAGGCAAAACAGGTACTGGGACAACTAGCGCCACTTCTGACGCAAAGTAAAATACCTAGAAATCGAAAACAAATCTCAGTAGAACTTCTTGGCCGATATTATGCTACCAATGTCAAAACGAATGCTACAACTAATAAGCACAAAATTTAAATAAAGGGAGAGATGACATGCCTTAGACGAGCTGCGGGGTTAAATGTGAGAGAAAGAATTATGAATGAATAAAAAATAGAGAAAGGCTAGGTCTTTAATCAGTCATTCAATTGATTACAGAACAACTGGTTAAATGGTATAACCACATCATAACAATGTCCTCGTACCATCTAGCACAAAGAGTCAACAGTATATGACTGATACAGAGCAAGGGCAATACCACGAATAAAATGGGAAAGGACGGGGAGGGAAGGGGGATATGTGGATGATACAGTATTGATTGCAGACAATGAACAGGAACTGCAACATTTAGTAGATGCGGTTGTTGCACACAGTGAACAACTTGGATTAGAATTGAATTGTAAGAAGACACAGATTATGGTCGCCACTAGGAAGAACGAAATACCACAATGTAATATACAAGTAAATGGGAACATTCATAAACAAGTGAATCTGTACAAATATCTCGGAACGGTTATAAAATCTGATGCGAGATTCCTTGAAGAGTTTAGAACAAGAATTGTCATGCCGTAGGTAACCTTTTGCCAGATGAAAAACATACTTACCAATAAAAAGATGTCAGTTGCAACGAGAAAAAGAGTTTTGAGGTGCTACATAGAATCTGTACTTTTGTATGGATGTGAAGCTTGGACAATGAACAGACAAGCTGAAAAACATCTGATGGCTGTGGAAATGTGGTTTCTGGGGGAAATGCAAAGAATACCATGGACAGACAGAAAAACCAATGACCAATTCCAACCAGAAACAAACGAAAACCGTAAACTGATTAGAGAAATTAGACGTAGACAGTCAACATTTTTTGGACAAGTTATAAGAAGAAATAAATTGGAGAACTTGGCGACAACTGGCAAGACTGGAGGGAAAAGAACAAGGGGAAGGCAGAGAAGTAAATACCTGGATGACTTGGCCACCTTGTATGATCGAGGCAAGAATACGGAGCTGACCAACGACTCTGGTGATCATGTGAGATGGCGAAACATGACCGCCCACTTTATCCACATGGAACATGGTGATGATGGTATAAAGAACAAATTGGAAAGCGCGCACAAAAGATCTCTACATCTTTCCTCAACACTTCTGTGCGGAAAATGGAAGAAGAAGAAAGGAGGAGGAGGAGGCCGCCGCCGCTACTTTCTCCACCGCCACCTCCGCCGAAGCTGGAGCAGCAGCAGCAGAAGAAGGAGAAGAAGGAGAAGAAGATGTAATTCATATCCTAAAACATGATAATATCAGTTTAGTGGCGAGTAAAAACACTCCGGTGTAATCTCAGTATTATACCTGACAAATATAATTTCAAGTCTTTCTTCAGAGTAATTCTTCCGCTAAGCTGCGCCAACGTAATGTGATGAACACAATTTTTACTCCCTCGCGCACAAATTTTTTGCCATGTGCACAAATAGACGATCATCATCACTTTATACCATTCCAGGCTGTGCAGGCAATCACATTTCTGGGCAACCATATGTGTTTTGTGTTCTTCACACATCGACTACTGACCATCGTCAGCGCTTCTAGGACAATCATCTCACCTGTCAAAGAGTTCCCAATCATCTCTGTTGTCCTACAATTCTGCAGACAATCATCTCAGGTGTCCTAGAGTTCTCCAGACAATCATCTCAGTTGTCCAAGAGTTCTCCAGACAATTATCTTAATTATCCAAGCATTATTCAGATCCTGCCTTCTCACACTGTGACTATTTGCCTCTAATAACCTCTTTCATGTCAGTTGTCCAAGCGCTCTCCAATCCTCTCTTTCGATAGAGTCTGTAACATTTGTCTAAGTTCTGTCCAGATCCTGCATACTCACAATGTGACCATCTGTCTATGACAATTTCGGTCGTTTCAGTAATGACAAAGTTCACGAGACCCTATCTTCCACAAAACGACCATAGAGTGGTGATTGTCTTGTCCAGGCGTGGATAACTCTTTGTCGCTGCCAATGTGTCTTTGTCAATCTGCTTTTGCCATTCTGTCTTTGCCAATGTCATATTTCACCCGATCTGTTATCATTGACCCTAGAAAGTTAGATCTCTTTACTTTCACAGTCCTACTCCATGACGACATGCCGACAAAACTTACGCACTTGCCGAATGTAGGCTCGCTCAGGTGTAAGTCTCGAACCACTTAGCACGTCTTATGGCTATTGTATAAGGAGTGTTTATTTGGAATCCGTTCGTGCCGCACCGCGCGCAATTGCGTACGTTGAACATGATCATGTCATAGTCATGTGATAAGTACCGACCAATGAATAAAAGAGCACGTGCTTATCGTCCCATGATGCATAGGTTCTGTTTCTGACCGTTGAGGAAATGGCCGGGTTAATCAAAGAAGCTCGAAGAGCGGTGGTTCAGTTTCTTTCATTTCAAGGATGTCGACCAGTAGACATTCATCGAAAAATGCAGGCAGCGTACGGTTACAAATGTGTGTCAAAGATAACAGTGACAGACTGGGCACGAATGTTTCGGAAAGGACGTCAGTTCACGACAGATCTTCGACGGCCCGGTCAAGCGCATATTGTTGCAACAGACAAAACCCTCGCCAAAATTGATGCAGCAATACAGACGAAACGTTGTCGAAGCATGCGTTCGCTAGCGAAAGAATTTGATGTGTCAATTGTGACAATTCAAAAGGTCGTTCGTAAGAAATTGCAATATCAGTGGGTATCACGGATCTTGACAGACCACCAAACAGAGGAACGCAAGGGACGGTGTTTGAACCACTTGATGCGTTACAGAGTGGAGGGTGATGAATTTCTCTTCCGCATAGAGGTAGGCGATGAATCATGGTGTCACTATTTCGAGCCGAGCAGCAAAAGAGAGAAAGAGCATGCAATGGAAGCATGCTGGGTCACCAAAAGCCAAAAAATTCAAGTTACAGATTTCCGCTGGTAAGGTTATGCTGAGCGCATTTTTTTACCATGAAGGGCTATTGTTGGCCGACTTTAAAGTACCTAGTGTCAACATCAACTCTACCCACTACTTGCAAACATGAGACAAGCTGCAAAAAGCCATCAAGAATAAACGACCCGGCATGCTTTCTCGCGGTGTGATTTTATTGCACGATAATGCTCGTCCGCATGTTGCAAAGATTGTGCAGGAAGCATTAGCAAGGAAGAAGTGGGAAATTCATAGTCCTGATTTGTCACCACGTGATTTTCAGTTGTTCGGACCACTAAAAAAGCTCTCTAGGGGCAACAATTTCACACAGATGCAGACGTAATGAACGCGGTAAACACTTGGTTCAGTGAGCAACCACAATCCTTTTTTGCGGGCCGCATTCGCCGCCTACCTAAGCAATGGGATGCTTGACTGAATGCCTACGGCGACTTCTTCTGACCAACCCATGGCGCATAATTCATTCAAAATGAATGCTTTGTTTAATTCTACCACACATTTTAATGTTTCTTTCATGCTTTTGTAATAAAGCCATTGGAACGGGTTTCAAATGAAATATACATATGTGCTAGACCAATGATTCTCAACCTTTTTTGGCCCGTGCCCCCCTTCACCATATTTTTAGAACGTCATTCCCCCCTTTCATATTTCCTACCTAAAAATCCCCCCACCCCTACACAGTATACGTAAAAATCTTCTTCTTCTTCAGCGTTCCGAGCCATTGAGGTTCTTTGCTGCAAATACAATCTGTCTCCATTCGTCTCTCTGGTGGACCTTCTCTTGCCAGTCATTGATTCCAAGTGCTTGTAGGTCTGTATGTATATTATCTCTCCACCGCCTTCTTGGTCTACCTCGGGGTCTACGGTCATTTATTTCCTGAGTGTAAGCGAGTTTTGTTTCCCTATTATCTTCCATTCTTTCTATATGCCCCAGCCATTGTAGTCTATTAGGCTTCATGATACCAGTGATTAGCGGAGACTTAAACAGATCATAAATGTCTTTGTTACTTCTTCTTTTCCACTCTCCACCTTGTGTATCCCTAATGGGTCCAAAGATGCGTCTTAAAATTTTGTTCTCAAAGGTTTGTAACAAGGCTTCGTCTCCTTTCGTTGTACTCCAGGTTTCAGAGCCATACAGCACAACTGGTCTGATCAGTGTTTTGTATATTGTGATTTTGGTGTTACGAGATAGCGCCTTTGATTTTAGTAGATGTTGTAGTGCATAGTATATCTTATTTCCAGAGTTGATTCTAGTTTGTATTTCTTCCCTTATGATGTTGGAGCAGTTGAAGATTGTACCCAGGTATTTGTATGTTTCCGTTCTTTTAATGGTCATATTATCTATTTGTATGTGGCCAGAGTTTTTAGCCATTCCGTCTCTTGAAATTACCATATATTCTGTCTTATCTTGGTTGATAACCAGCCCCATCTGTTGGGCTTTTTCCTTTAAGTGAGTCAATATTTCTAATGTCTTTTGTTCACTTTGCCCTATAATATCTATATCATCTGCATAACCAAGCAGCTTGGATGTTCCTCCAATATCACATTCCTCCTTTACCTTCCTTACAACTTTCTCTAGAGCCAGATTGAAGAGTAGCGGCGATAGTGCATCACCCTGTTTCAAGCCAGATGTTATTTGGAAGGGGTCTGATTTCCTGCCTTTATATGTTACTATATTATAAGTATCTTCCATGCATAGTTTGGTCATGTTAATTAACTTCCTTGGTATTCCAAATTCCTGCATAACATTCCATAGACTATTCCTATGGACACTATCATAAGCCTTTTTAAAATCCACAAAAATGTTATGGAGATCTCTTTTACATTCCCAATGTTTCTCGGCTATTTGTCGTAAGATAAATATCTGATCTATTGTTGATCTGTTTTGTCTAAAACCCGCCTGGTAGTCACCTAATATGTCTTCTGAATATGGTTTTAGTCTATTTAGTAATACTGCGGATAGTATCTTATAGCTTGTGGACAGTAGTGATATTCCTCTATAATTTCCACATTGGAACTTGTCTCCTTTCTTAAAGATAGGTATCAATAATGACTCTTTCCAGTCATGGGGTAATTCTTCTGTCCTCCAGATTTTTATTATTAGTTCGTATAGCTTTAGATGTAATGCATGGCCACCTGCCTTTATAAATTCAGCAGCAATTCCATCAGTCCCAGTTGCCTTATTGTTTTTAAGTCGTGTGATTACATATAGGATTTCTTCAAATGTAGGTTCTTCAATTTGTGGTTCGCATGTTAGAACCTCTTCCTGTGGGAAAATGTTACTTGGAGCTTCACAATTTAGTAATTCAATAAAATATTCTTTCCATGTGTTGCACATTTCCTCATTGGTATTTATCATATTCCCATTTTTGTCTTTTAAACCATATGTGTTTTGTTGGTGCCCTCGTTTCATTGACTTCAGTACTTTAAAAAATTTTCTGGATTCATTTTTCTGGTGATTAGTTTCCATATCTTTGGTTATATTACTCATATATTCTCGCTTCTGCTGTCTGACTATTTTTGTAGCCTCTTTACATTCATTTCTATAATGCTCTTCCTTTTGGATGTTATTGATGTCATTTAACCATACATGTCTGGCATTCTTCTTCCTAGTGACTGCTTCTTCACATTTTTGATTGAACCATCTGTTCTTTCTATGCGTGGTTAACACACCGAGACATTCTTCTGCGGTAGATTGAATTGTATTCTTGATGTTCAACCAAGTTTGGTCAACGCTTTCCTCCAAAGGGTTTTGCAAAGTTTCAAGTTTACATTTTATTTCATCTGTAAATTTCTCTTTGACTGTAATGTCTTGTAGTTTTTCTCTGTTATATGTTGGGTGTAATCTTTGTAATTTAGTATAGAAAGCTCTCTTAAGTTTTATTTTAAATTTTGCTCCAACGAGGAAATGGTCACTGTGGCACTCAGCTCCTCTATAACTTCTGACTTGCTGTATGTTTGATGCATTTCTGTTGTTAATTAAAATGTGATCTATTTGATTATAGGTTCTCTTGTCACATGATTTCCAAGTTTGTTTGTGTATATCCTTTCTTTGTAGTCTGGTACTGCTAATCTGCAGTCCTTTGGCTTCTGCCAGGTTGATGACTCTCCATCCATTATCATTTGAAGTTGTATGTAGGCTTTCCATACCGGCCACTTTTTTATTAGTTTGCTCTCTACCTATTTTTGCATTGAAGTCTCCCAGCACAATCAGGATGTCCTGTTTGGGGGTTTCTTCTATGACATCTTCCAGATCATTATAAAAGTCTTCTTTAATATCATCTTCTTTCTCTTCAGTAGGTGCATGTACATTAATCATCGTTATATTTTTCCATTTACCTTTTATTCGTAATTTACTAATCCTGTCATTAAAAGCTTTAAAGTTTAAAACGTTCCCCCATAACTCTTTTTTGATGACAAATCCTGTTCCTAATTCATGTTTATTTTGGGTGTTTCCTCCATATATTATAATCATTCCATTTTGCTCTAAAGTACCCTCTCCTGGCCACCTTATTTCTTGAATTGCTGTGATATCCATTTGATATTCAACCAGCTCCCGGGTTAGTTCTTCGGCCGCTCCAGCTCGATATAGTGTCTGTACATTCCATGTTCCAAATCTCAAAAGTCCTTTAACGTTCCAAGGTCGTTGTCCAGATAAGTCAGTCCGATATCGAGGCTCATGTATTTGTTTCGTAACAAAGAAAGGTTTTTACAAAGTAAATATGTTAAAACAGGTCTCGACATCCACATAAAACGTGATTTGTGGGTCTACTTACTTTATGACATGAATTTTAGAAGGATGAGACGTGCATAACTGTAAACTATGAAGGGAAAAGCAATATCAAGTAATCGGTTCTTGTATTAACGCGATCTTGAAATGATCTTCATTCCTCCCCTGGAAACCCTAAAATTCACCCCTGGGGGGGGGGGGGGGGAATTCCCCACTGGTTGGGAACCACTGTGCTAGACCCATATTTTAGACCAAGCGGCACTCGGTGGATGACGTCATCAGTGTCACGCCTTCTGTTCTTATTTCCCAAGACATTTCCTGGTACACAATTTAGGTTGGGTAATTTTTTTTTTTTATTCGCCTCGATGCAGATTCGAACCACAGTGCCAGCAGTCGAGCCGACTCGTTCATTGGTCGAATGTCAGTTCGTGCTCTATGCGAGGTGTTTGGCAGGCCTCGCTCACGGAAACAGACCGAGTCTATTGGGACAGAACATGGTGCAATGTAGTCGGTCATCTTGCCTTTTACTCCTTTATGCTAGTAGCTTGTTTTGTGTGCATATCCTATTTACAGGACATCGCTGTCAACACCAGCATTTTACTGTCGTTGTTGATGTCTTGGCAAGTTTACGTTCAGTAGTTTGCAAATACTTTCTGAACGTCCGGCTCCCATACCAATACCTTAAGACCCAGCGCAACGCGGTCTGCTGCGAAATCAGTCGCAGCTGTGTTTCGATCGCAAGTAAGCGGGTTCGCGAATCGCGTCCGCAAGCCTTAGACACGGAGACCGATGCTAGTAGCTTAAGACGTTTAATAACCGTTGCTTATAACTGTCCACAACTTAAAGGAAGCATTACAGGTTCAGTAACTCGTAAACTACAATACCGAGCTATACTAGGAAATGGTATATACCCAAGTTGTGTGCACCATGGGGAGAGTCGTAATTGGGTATTCTTATTTATGTCACGGACAAGGTTGTTTAGGAGCAGAAAGGAGAAGATACGACGAAGGAGACAATGCTGTTAGACTTTGAAGTGCTCAGCTGGAACTCACCTGACGAGCTGTACGACTTTGAAGTGCTCAGCTGGAACTCACCTGACGAGCTGTACGACTTTGAAGTGCTCAGCTGGAACTCATTTCACAGTAGCAATCATATCGTTTGATTCTCAGTATTACACCGTATTAATAATCAACCATAGTGACCATTATCATCAACTTGTTCCTGTAAAGGTCCTAGAGAACCTTCCACCATCATGGTAGTTTGTCTTCCCCTGCGCCCCCCCCCCCCCTTTTTTTTTTAACAGAAACCATTTCCGAACCATTTCCCCATTTCTGTGGCAACATGTTTTATTTGTTGCAGACACCAGAAAACATTCAAATATGATCTCCGTAAAACACAAATTCGCTTAATCAGCTCACGCACTCAAGCATGCACCACTAGCAAACGATGGGATATTTGCACAGGCTCAGACTTCAAGTAATGCCAAACAGAGCCAATCGATATGGAAACCTGAAGCCGTGGAAACCCACAACCCAGCTAAATAGAAATTACAGACTCCTATCATCATTATCATCATCGCCCAGGCGTGTGTGTTCCTGCCAACAGCTCGGGTTGAAAGTCCTTCTCGGCTGTTGTGTGCTTATTAACTTGCGCAACTCGGCGATTAATCAGCGTCTGCTCCTCTAACATGCGCGTAGCCTTTGAGAACGCCTCCAGTACTGTTCTTTTGCTTCATGTTCGCCCCGACAAGTTATCGCTATTATCTGTCGGATGTTTTTTGATGTTCAAATTTCCACACAGGGATCGATTTGTTTATCTAGCTGCACCCATCTCCGCCTGACGTCTGTTCAACTGCCGCGTTATCTCCACTACATGACCCACTTGCTGTTTTTTTTTTTTAAATTCTTTAACGCTTTAGCTCTTAAACTTCGTTATGCTGATGATACGGTAGTGGATTCTTTTCCTACAAGCATCAGCCTGGACTTGAACGTTGCCATTTCGTTCAGAAAGCAATGGCAAACTGCTGAATGTAAAATTGCCCAGAAAATCAGCCTACGGTTGAGGTTGATCGCAACGCCACACAAGAGACATGCGATTTTGTTAATGCTTGTATAGAGTTGTGTATTGTACAGTTGATGATTGTATAGAGTTGTGTATTGTACAGTTGATGATTGTATAGAGCTGTGAATTGTATAGTTGATGATTGTATAGAGTTGTATATTGTACAGTTGATGATTGTATAAAGTTGTGTATTGTACAGCAGATGAGTGTATAGAGTTGTGTATTGTACAGTTGATGATTGTATAGAGTTGTGTATTGTACAGTTGATGATTGTAAAGAGTTGTGTATTGTACAGTTGATGATTGTATAGAATTGTGTATTGTACAGTTGATGATTGTATAGAACTGTGTATTGTACAGTTGATGATTGTATAGCGTTGTATATTGTACAGTTGATAATTGTATAGAGTTGTGTATTGTACAGTTGACGATTATATAGAGTTGTGTATTGTACAGTTGATGATTGTTTAGAGCTGTGTATTGTAAAGTTGATGATCGTATCGAGCTGTGTGTTGTACAGTTGATGATTGCATAGAGTTATGTATTGTACGGTTGATGATTGTATAGAGTTGTGCTTGCTTGCTTGCTTGCGTTCGCTGTCTGTGAACTCCAGCGTGAAGTCCTGTATGTCGGATGAAGACATCCTGTTGTCCAACATCAGTGTGATGTCATACCGGACTGAGGTTTGCGTGAGTGTCCGTTGTCCCATGTCTGGCTTATTGGTGTGCAGACTGGTGGTTCCTCGCCGTGCAGGCAGATACTCTCAGACTTCGGAAGAATCAGCGATCCTACTACGTTAGCCAGGAACCCGAAGGGACCTATTGCCCAGGACGCACGACTAGGACGTGTTAGTAGGTCTTGGCCAGTATAAAATCTGACCCTAGTGCCTTGGAAACACCTCTGCGTCCCGTATAGACTTGTGTATTGTAGAGTTGATGATTGTATAGAGGTGTGTATTGTATAGTTGATGATCGTATCGAGTTGTGTGTTGTACGCTTGATGATTGTATAGAGTTATGTATTGTACAGTTGATTGGGTTGAGTGAGAGAGGTGTGTGTTGTGCGGTTGATGATTGGACTGAGTGAGAGAGAGGTGTGTATTGTACAGTTGATGACTGGGTTAAGTGAGAGAGAGTTGTGTGTTGTACAGTTGATTGGGTTGAGTGAGAGAGAGATTTGTGTGTTATACAATTGATGATTGGGTTGAGTGAGAGAGAGTTGAGTGTTGGAAACTTGATGATTCAGTTGAGTGATAGACCCGGACATTAAGGAATGACGTTATCAGGCAGACAGTGGGGTTAACATCTTAGCCCTATATATTCAAAGACAGAAGATTAATTGGCTCGGCCATCTCGTAAGAATGCAACACCATCAACTACCAGCATTGGTACCAGACCAAAGAAAATTTGACATAAGAACAAGGGATGCCCGAGAAGAAAATGGATTGAAGACATCAAAGACATTGTACAGTCACAAGGAATGACACTATGCAGTACCACCCATTGATTGATTGATTGATTGATTGATTTAGGAACCGACATCACAGCATTCGGGACATTCCCATAAGCGCTCCGTCCCCATCCTCAGCAGCCAGCGAAGAGTTCCAACACTAATAGTTCCAGTAGCAATACCACCCATTGAGCGCTGGTACGTCAGCTATTCCTCCTTCGCGACGCTTAGCGGCAAACGTGGAAGATAAATAATGATGATAGTTAGTTAGTTAGTTAGTTAGTTAGTTAGTTAGTTAGTTAGTTAGTTAGTTAATTAGTCTTTCCTCTTGAGCCTAAGTCGGCGCATAGGGCAGAAGTCATGGCTCTTCATGTCTGGCGGTTCGATGCTAACTGTTGTAGATCCTGGATGTTCACTTGGCCGTTGAATGAGCCTTCTCTGATTATGGTTCTACGCAGGGTCTCTCTTGGTCTTCCCCGATTTTTTTCCCTACTGGTGACCATATGAGGTCTTGTCTTGCCCATTCTAAGTACATGAATAATGATGATGGTGGGGGTAATAACTGCTGTTGATAAGTCTCTAGGGATGAAGCTGTTTATGTCTCTAAGGATATGCTCAGCAGTGTATACATCATTTATCATATGTGTAATATTATCTTATGATGTCAGATCTTAGTCAGATATAACTAAGCTACCGTATGACAGTAGAGGGTACTACCTGCTTCTGTTAGCGCCGAATGTTGGGCGGTGCTTACCAAACCCGACACCCACATTGTGCCAACGGCTTCGGGCGGAAGAGCGCAATTGGGAGGGCACAAGCCTTATACTGGTGTGAGGAAATGAAACCTAAAGACTAAATGTCATGGCAAGGCAGACAAGGCCCTAAGCCTTGGTTGGTAACAGGTCTAGAATCGAAGCTCTGACAGGCGGACGGTTAGAGCATTGCTTTGCTGATCAGGCAGTTTCTGCAGCTTGTCTTGTTCCAGACGTATGTGTGTCACCTTTCCTCTGGAGTAAACTAGACATGCCGAGAGAGGGATCATGCTGCATGGGCAACACATGGTCTCTAAATTCAGCCCAGGCTTTGTGTTATGGAGAGATAACCCCATTTTACAAACTATCGTCTTGTCAAGACGGCAAGGTGCCAGTCAATCAGTCAATAATATCTTGACCAGATTCCCTGAGCGTATCCAATTCTTCTATAGGTGCCTTACCTGGTCCTGGCATGTGTCTTTATGTTCATTTTTTTAAAAGTAAGTTACATATCCTTTACAGGATGTCGCGGTCAACCCCAGCAGTTTTGCCTGCTTGTAGTTTCTGGGCAAGTTTACGTTCAGCAGTTTGTCATTGCTTTATGGATGACCAGCGCTCATCGATCAATCACTCAGGTGCCGTCTCCACAATGAAGGTTGGCTGCAATGGATGTTCAACACTGTCTGTTTCTCGCCCTGACTGTACATTCTGTTAGACGGATGTTCGTCCATCTCTTGATGTTATCTTCCCACTTGTATCGTTGTCTGCCTATTGATCATCTGCCCTAAACCTTGCCCTCCAGTATGGTTTTTATAGGAGTATTATTGCTTTTAACGTGGCCGAAATATTTCATTTGCCTCCTGCTTATTTCTTTCATCAACTCTTTTTTTTTCATTCCCAGTTTTTCTAGAACAGCTTTACTTGATTGTTTTTGTTTCCAGGAAAAACGACATATTCCTCTGTATATCCACATCTCCAAGGTCTCTATGTGACTTTCTAGTTGCTTGTTCAATGTCCAGGTTTCCGCGCCATACAGTAGCATTGGATATACGTAGCATTTGACAATTCTCATTTTTAATGCGTTATTAATCTCTCTAGATGTTAATACTGATTTCATGGTGTTGAGAGTATTTATGGCCATTCCTATTCTCTGTTTTATTTCTACCTCGTCTGCCATCCTCTGTTAGTACATGTCCAAGACAGGAGAAACGTGTCACTTGTTCTAATATCTCCCTGTTTACTGTGATGTTCATTGATGACCTTTCCTTTCCACTGCTACCATTTTACAAAAGCCAACTCAATGCGGTCTACTGCGAAATCTCGCGCAGCTATGTGGGATTACGACCTGCGTCCGTAACCACTTGGCCACGGAGCCGGCTATTGTAAATGATGAATGATGTAAGGGTTTGTTGGTGTTACTTCTGCCTGTGCTGGGTCTGCATTGCTTGCTGGTCTAGTGGTGCATGGTCAGGTACAGGGGGTCACGGCCCTGTGGGATTGTGTGTATAGTGTAGCAGAACAGACATCCCACCATTGCCCGGAGCGAATCGTGCAGCAGGGAGTGACCAGTGGATATGGCCGACGCTCAGTACTCAGAGGATCGGCTAGACGCCGACGCTCAGTACTCAGAGGATCGGCTAGACGGACAATAAATCGTACTGCAACTGGTACGATAATCATGGGACTCTTCGCTGGTTGTTGAAGATGAGGGGGAACACGTGTATGTCCCGAGTGCTGTGATGTCGCTTCTTAACTCAACTTCTGCCTCCAAAATAGATAGACCTTCTCCATTATGCCTGAAGTTGACTTCTGTTCTATCATCATTGTAAAGTTAACTAAAAATATATTCTTTCCATCCTGTATTTCTTTTCATTTATTCCCATTAATATTTTCCCTGGTTTGATCCCAGATACCCGGTAGTTGTATGTCTCGTTGACCCAGTAACCTGATTGATCTCTTTATGCATTGTTCTCGTGTTACGTTACTATTCTTGTCACTTCCCCCGCGTTATTTCTATTACACATTTATCTTTGGCAAAGTTATGTGAATATTGTTACATAAGATTCGCTCTGGGGGTCTCCGTTGCGAAGCAGTCAAACCGTCTGACTCGGGCTGCGAAGGTTGTGGATTTGATTCCTTGCCGCTTCCTTCGGTTCACGAGTGCATTTTTGGAGACTCCTGAGGGTCGTCGCTGAAGCTACGGAGTTCGTGCTTTGTGTGACGCTTTCCGCGCTGCTGAAAAAGACTGAGCCATATGGAATAAAAACCCGCTGCAATAAAGTCGACCATGTCGATTTTTAAGCGACGTTTTATTTTTAGATTCGCTCAATTTTTACATTTTCTCTCTTTCCCTCTCTCTCTCTCTCTCTCTCTCTCTCTCTCTCTCTCTCTCTCTCTCTCTCTCTCTCTCTCTCTCTCTCTCACACACACACACACACACACACACACACATTTTAAAACATACCGGAGCCTATTGCAGGCCTGACATGCCCAAGGCTCATATCTTCATAGGCCAGCTAGGGGATGTTGACGTCGACCGCCTTTACTTGCCATGACATGTCCAGGTGCCCGTGATAGACCGGATCAACCCAGGAGGTCAGGTCAATTGTAACTCTCCTCCCCGGTGGGGGATTTGAACTCATGAGCACAGGGTCATATGTACCACAGGCGATGATGCTCTAACTCGTGGGCATCTAAGTTTCATGGGAAATTCTTCTTTTTGAGTGCCATAGGAGACATGGCTCTATGATTATGAACAATGGGCTCTCTGTAGGCCTGGACAAATACGCTTCGAGCCCTTGTGTAGCTTCATTATACCTAGTAAGTATTGGTCTACAAAGGTTAGACCACAGGATTGTCTTATCAGTTAGCACCACAACATTTCTACGAACTTCAATCACAACAGGAGACTGGCGTATTTCAGTTCTATAATTTCAATGTTGCGCACACAATGAGTTTACATTATGATATGCGCAATCACAGTTATACACTTTTATATAGCTATTCTGAAATACCTAAAATAGTAGGCGGAACAATCACTGACCATTGCCGTCTTCACAGTGTGGTGTGTCCACACCAGACCACAACCACGACTTGAATGATATCTTCTTCTTCTTTCGTTCGCTTGAAATATGTCTATAACTGCAATGTTGTATCTTATATGAATTTAACTGTCATTTTTAGTTCACACAGCGGTCCATAGGGTTTATATTCTACTGTCATCTCTATAGGTCAGAAGGTTTGCCTAGATATGTTATATTTTGGGCAGTCTTGGAGTATGTGCTCTGCTGTCTGCGACGCCAATCAACATGTGCACATGGCTGTTTCACCAATCTTGAATTTTGTATACATGTGGTTGCGTAATCTATTCTGTCCTGTTCTGAGGCGCAGAATAATGACTTGTTCTGTTCTGTCCATAACATGGTATTCATCTTGAGCGGGTTTTTGTGGCTTTCTGACTGATTTGATCATTCTTTTCTTTTGGTGGTAAGTAACGGGCACATCAGGCTGTTCTTCTTTGGTTCCTTCCTTAGCCAATTGATCAGCTCTTTCGTTTCCGGGTACTCCACAGTAGGATGGTATCCACTGTATGGTGACCTTATGCTGACTGCTAAGTTCAGAAAGTAGTGTCTTTAGTACTGGCAATTTCCCAGGCAGGAGCGGCCTCGAGTACTGATTTTGCATCTGTCAATAGCACCACAGGTTGTCTACCATTGCTGGTATTTAGTAATTTCTCTGTTGCTATCTTGATTGCCTCAAATTCAGCATCATAGTTATGGCAGCACTTTCCTGTCAGTACTCTGGCTGTGTCCCTAGTATTATTTGGGTATTCTATGTACACTCCCGCTCCTCCATTTCGAACAGCATCTTAGTTAGTTAGTTAGTCGCAGTTCCAACTTCACAGCAACGGGTTGTCCCCATTATGCTCCGTTCCTGTGCCAGTGAATATCACACAAAACGTTCCCCACTGCCCAAGGTGAAAAGTGGAAAAGACAGGAGTCTCGACAAACAACAGTCCGCACTGATACACTGTGCATAATGCCGCCGCCAGAATGTCAACACAATTGTCCCCCACGAAACCCAGAGTTCATCTCTGATGGAATCAGCAGCATTTTCCCATTTGTATGTTTCCTAGATGTACACCCACACAGTCCACGAAACACAGTTCATCGTCGATGGTAGTGGCAGTCAACCAGAAGCCCAGCAGCCACGCATTTCTGCATAAGGCAAAAACCGGTCAACTCTGGGACATAGCCATCTGCCATCGCTCCGAACATGCAGTCACGTTCCAAAAAACCTCGGGCAGATTCAAAAGCATTTCACACGAAACTCACAGCTCACAGTGTCGCGCCACGCACTCACTCAGTAGCAGGGCGACGGAACCATCAAGCCTCCTTAGTCGCCTCTTACGACATGCGTGGTAGGCTACAGAACAGCATCTTGTGCTGACCCATCTGTGTAGACTCGGATCCATCAAGAAAGCTGAGAGTGGCTGTTCTGCGCTGCATACTGTTCTGTTCTTCCTTGTCAAATATTCCTCTCACTTGTCTCTGGATTTGTAATGATAGTCTATGTTCATCTTTCCATGAAGTTCGCTCTAGAATAGTTTTTAGGGGGATACCAACTGTGGGCAGATCGGTGGTTTCTCTGCAGAGTCGTTTGGCCTGGTGGATAAAACTACTTCTTTTCAACCGCCCCATAGCTAGGTTTTCAAATTTATTCTTCATAGGGTGGCCTGGCTAGCTGAGGAACATTTCTGCTTGTATTAGCGTTTTCGTATAACTGCGCTCTCTCAGTGCATGTGTCCTCCCCATCTTCTCCATTTCCATTATAGGGGTTGATCTCATCCCTCCTGTGGTGACTCTAAGTGCTTGATTTTGCACCTTGCCCAGCTCTTGTAGTGTGTTTTTTTTATGCCGAATAACACGCAGTTGATCCGTATTCCAGGTGTGGTCGTATGCTCTGTAGATAAACTGTGCTAAGTATTTTCCCATTGGCTCCCCATGTGGTTCCACTTAACTTTCTCAGGATGGCTATTTTCCCTCTGGCTTTTTCTACTGCTTTGTTGATGTGCTTTCTCCGTGTAAGCCTGCCATCAAATCTTACTCCAAGGTATGTTGGTTCTTTATCTTCTCTTAGGGGTGTTTCATTTATCTGGATGATCCCTGCCTTTTGTTTTGGAGAGAGGGTAAACAGGGTGGTGCTGCACTTGTCATTGTTTATGCTGACACACCATCTATTTGCCCATGCAACAAATGTATCTACAGCTCTTTGTAGGAATCTGGTGGCCACTGATGCATGTTCATTTGTGCTCCATGGAACCAGGTCATCAGCGTACATTGCCGCTTTAATTCTATGCGGTAGATTAGCAACGAGATCATTGATGAAGGTTAGAAAAAGTGTGGGGGAAAAGACTCCGCCCTGGGGAACACCGTGACGCAGTAGTACTTTCTTGCTCTTGAGTCCGTCTATCTGTACTCTGGTTCTTGTATTGTGCAAGTATGCTTTTACCCATTTGTACATTCTTCCATTGACTTTGCAGTTTCTCAGTTTCTACATCAGACCTTCTTTCCAGACTTTGTCAAAGGCTTTCTTCAGATCTATCCATGCCACAAAAACCAGCTTCTTCTCTTGGAATGCATCCTCAATTTCTTGAGAGAGGTAGGTTGTCTGATCTTCCGTAGAGTAGCACTGCCTAAAGCCAACCTACTGTGGCACAAGGATGTTTTTACTTTCACTGCAGTCTGTGATTGATGATGCACTCAAATGTTTAGCAGAGACAGCTGGCGAGGCTAACTGGTCTGTAGCTAGAGGTATGGAACTATCTTTCCCTGATGTTAGGAGAGATATCATGATTGCTACTCTACAGGCTTGTGGAACACTTCCTAAGTTCCAACTGTTATTGAAGATCTGCAACAGCTGTGCTTTGGCCTCTGTTCCTAGGTTTCTGATCATTTCATTGGAGATACCATCAGCTCCTGGTGACTTTCTCATTTTCAGTTTTGATATGGCTAGCTCCAGTTCGCTGATTGTGATGGGTGCCTCCAGAACCTCATGTACTATTTCCTTCTGTCTTGTATGTTGCCGTTTCTCTCGAATCTCTTGTTGTTTCTCTTGACTAATTTTGATATTGTTATCTTGTGCGAATGAGTCCGCAAAATGGTCAGCTGCTTGCTTTCTTGTTAAGATGTTTCTATCTTTATGTAGTGCAATTTGTGAGTTCTCACTGTGATCTCATCGTTAAGTTATTTTAATAGCTTCCACAAAATCCTTGTGTCTCTTTCAAAGTTCTGAGACTCCATTTTCTCCTGCCAGCTTTTCCGTCTAGCCTGCAGCGTGGCCCTTTGAAATTTGGCTTTTGCGTGCTGGAATTTATTGTGGTGCTCTTGGCTGGGTGTGGCCTCTGCTTGCTTTCTACACACTTCCACATCATTATGCAACTAATCCAGTTCACTACTCCAGTAGGGTTTATATTGTTTACGGGCTCCTCTTAGTACTGTTTCTCGCGCTGCCTGTAGTATGCATTTCCCAAACTCTTCAACTACTTTATTTATGTCTTTCTCAGAGTTCAGGTTTCTAACCAGTATGCTGATGCAATTCTTGTACATTACCCTGTCTGCTTTCTTGTAGTTCCACCTCGAGAGAGTGCTGCTTTCACTTACAAGCTCATTTTCTACAGTTAGAAAGACTGGCCGATGGTTACTGCCAATTTGTTTCCTAACAATTCGTGTAATGTTCCACTCCAGGTCTGGTGAATGAAAAGCCAGGTCAGGTGTAGTTGTTGTGTGCCATGATCTCGAGTAGAAAGTATGTGGGTCGGATGGCTTGTTAATCAAGATGAATCTATTCTCATACTGCCAGTCTTCCAGTCTCTCTCCTCTCTGGTCCGTGTGATCATAACCCCAGCTCTGCGAGTGGCTGTTGAAATCACCACACACAATCATTTTTTTTTCTTTTAATGGTCGTGTGTCCAGTGCCAGTGGACGGTCACTTGGACAGTAGTAATTGATCAGATGTACGTCTTTATTGCCTATCTTAAGTTTAAGTGTCTGATACTCAGCCCCTTCCATGTAGACTTCGATTTGGGAAGCAGTGATGTTATTTTTTACAAGGGTCAGTATCCCACCTTTTCGCCTGTCCTTTCGCTCAGATCGGTAACACTGGTAGCCTCTGATTTTGAAGGCTATATTTTCGTTGAGGTGTGTTTCTTGCAAGCAACATACGCTTACTTTTTCTTGGTCCAGGATGTTTTCTAATTCTACTTTTTTATTTTTTGGTTGCTGACTCCCTCCGCATTCCAGTGCATTATTTTAAATCTTTGCTTAGTATGGCCAGCAGTTCTATTCTCATGTCCCTTGGCTCCACAGGACATCTGAGAAGGACCTCCAGTAGTTGGGGTTGAACCATTTCGAGACATAGGGCCCGGCACTGCACCTGCATGGGGGTCCAGAGTAGGGAGAACACCATAACATTTAAAAGTAGTCGACATATTCCATTTTTGCGTAAATGCGTGGCATTCTGATTTCTGTGGTGCGCCTCCTGGCTGGTTGTCTCCGTCTTCAGCACCTTTCCTTTGCTAGAGCAGACTGTGATCTCACTCGAGTTTAGATGTGTACGCGCGCACACACGTGTCTGCGCATGCATGTACGTCCATACACATCTAGAGCATAGTGGTTATTTTTCCGCGCCAGAAACTCGCCGTCGCCCCTTCTCCTGTTAGTAAAAACAGTTCCGCCACGTGAAGGCCAGGAGTTGGATTTTTGCTGCAGAGGTTATGTATTCACGAGCCATTGGGGTATTTAAGCAATGTAGGCGCCCACCCCAACACTGCGCCCCGGCTACATACAGCTTTTCGCTTCGGTGACTACTCGGCGCGCCCGCGTACATTATAATCCACGTATTTCACTCGTCCAAGCGTGGCTGCGTTTAAACATGCCATGACTACCAACTTAACTACGAAACAGAGTCATGGCAAACACACACAACATGTGTGTGCTGTTTATGGCACTTTTGCAGTCTATAGAAGCAGTTAGTCGCTAGGCACAGAGAGTTTTGGTTTCTGCATGTGGTGATGTAGAACTGACTGATAAGCCGCGCTCTGGACATCCTGCCACACGTGTCCTGCCGGATCATGTTGTGCCCCGTCCACCTTACAATCCAAACATGGCACCATTTTATTTCCCATCTTGTCGGTCCCTTTAAGAATGCTATCCGTAGGACAATGTTTGAAGACAACGAGGGGATGATTATTGCAGTGAAGAAATTACTATGAGAACAGGATAAACTGTGGTGCAGATTTGGGATACATGCTCTTATTTCAAGATGGTAAAGCCGTTAAGTTTGATGGAGATTATGTTGAAAAGTAGAAATGTTTGCTGCACATGTGCATGAACATTGTGACTAAATTTCATTTGTATGTTATTAACGGTTAAAGAGATAATAATTGTGGTGTATAACTTTCTGACCTACCCTCGTACTTAGTGGTCTTGCAATGTAATTGAAATTGGCATTCGATTAGTTGTGACTCATCTGAACTCAATCACCGTCCAGATTCGAATAACAGCTCCAAAATGTTTCAATGAAGCTCGAGGGACAAGGAAATGCTGCTGGAGTTCTGAAATAAATGGCGGTATTTGCTCATGTGTCAGTGCAATCTTAGGAATGCACGAGATTAATTAGCTTGATGCCCTCGTGCTTTCAAAATAAATTACTATGATGGCAGCAAAACACAAATGTCTCAGTGCGGGTAGTGAGATCTGTGGCGAGGCAGGCAATTCGCTGGCGCACGCACGCGCACACACACACACACACACACACACGAGCGAGTTTTGTTGACGTACATATACACGTCTTATTGGCATAGAAGGGGCACGCTCACGTCATTGTTGGCATATACTCACACGTCTTGTTGGCATATACACACACGTCTTGATGGCATATACACACACGTCTTGTTGGCATATACATACACACACGTCTTGTTGGCATACATATACGTACACGTCTTGTTGGCATATACACACACACGCGTCCTGTTGGCATATACATACACACACGTCTTGTTGGCATATACACACACGTCTTGTTGGCATATACATACACACGTCTTGTTGGCATATACATACACACACGTCCTGTTGGCATATACATACACACACGTCTTGTTGGCATATACATACACACACGTCTTGTTGGCATATACATACACGTCTTGTTGGCATATACATACACACACGTCTTGTTGGCATATACACACACGTCTTGTTGGCATATTCACACACGTCTTGTTGGCATATACACACACGTCTTGTTGGCATATACATACACACACGTCTTGTTGGCATATACACACACGTCTTGTTGGCATATACACACACGTCTTGTTGGCATATACATACACGTCTTGTTGGCATATACACACACCTCTTGTTGGTATATACATACACGTCTTGTTGGCATATACACACACGTCTTGTTGGCATATACACACACGTCTTGTTGGCATATACATACACACACGTCTTGTTGGCATACATATACATACACGTCTTGTTGGCATACATATACATACACGTCTTATTGGTATGCACATAAATACACGTCTTGTTGGTATACACATAAATACACGTCTTGTTGGTATACACATAAATACACGTCTTGTTGGTATACACATAAATACACGTCTTGTTGGCATACATATACATACACGTCTTGTTGGAATATATATACATACACGTCTTGTTGGCATTCATATACATACACGTCTTGTTGGCATACATATACATACACTTCTTGTTGGTTTACATATACATGCACACACGTCTTGTTGGTATACACATAAATACTCGTCTTGTTGGTATGCACATAAATACACGTCTTGTTGGTATACCCATAAATACACGTCTTGTTGGCATGCATATACATACACGTCTTGTTGGCATACATATACATACACGTCTTGTTGGTATACACATAAGTACACGTCATGTTGGTATACATATACATACACGTCTTGTTGGTATACACACTTACGCCTTGTTGACATATACATACACACACGCCTTACTGACATATACATACACACACGCCTTGTTGACATACAAACACACGTTTTGGTGGCATACAAAAATATATCTTGTTGGCATATATGCACACGTCTCTTTGTTATACATACACACGCCCTGCTAGTATACACACACGTCTAGCTCGCACATACATACGTCATGCTGGCATACACACACGTCATACTGGTATACACAAACGTCATTCTGGCATACACACGTCTTGTTGGGATACACACATGTCCTGTTGGCATATACGCGTCTTGTTGGCATACACACACGTCTAGCTGGTATACACACACGTCTAGCTGGTATACACATACGTTATGCTGGTATACACACACGTCATGCTGGCATACACACACGTCATGCTGGTATACACGCACGTCGTTCTGTCATACATACGCAAGTCTTGCTAGTGTGATGCGTCACAAAATGGGACAACGAGGTACTAGATATTGATGACACCAAAACCAGTAGTGGAATTTGGAAGTATCTAAGTTCATCGGCCAAGATATTTTTAAACAGCTTGAAAGTTCAAGCTCTGGACCAGATTTGTTTCGGTTTCCTAAAACTCTACCTCAACTTTCGTTGTTCTGTAGCTTTCTCAGGGTCAAGGAACGCCAGATGTAATGTATACTTTTTGTTCGAGCTGTCAGGTGGACAACACATGCCACATAGTTTATAGGTGCATACGAGATCGGAAATAAACTGAGACTGTCAAGGAACAAAAGATAGGTACCGTAGGCTGGCAGATTTATAGCAGTGGGAACGTGCTTGAGCTGGGAAATCTAATTCAAGGAGCATAAACTCAAACAAGGACTTTGTAGGTAGTGAAAGACTAAGGTTGATTGTGGCATAAAACTCACGGGTATTGTTTTATAATGTTTCAGGCATTGCCTGGGTAAACTGGAGTTGCCTAGACATACCGGGCATAGCTGAATAAACAGTTACCCGCTGAACAAGTTGGATGGGAGCGAATTAATTCCCTGGGTATATGGGTTGATGGATCAATCTGTGGATCAATGGGTATTTGGGCTAAATACATGGACCACTAATAAGCCTACGGAAAGATAGTTACGAAACAAAGGCCGGTGGAAATCATAGCTTTAGTTCTTTACTTGATGCAGTTAGTAGGTGATTGTAGGTAGTATTTCCCTAACATCCGGTTGCATAGTTTATTATATTATCTACCTCCCCCTTGTGACGTCATGCAGTATTGTGTGGTTATTGGAGTTGATTATACATAGATGTGTCTGTGATGCATGTAGTGATTACTCGATGCGATTATGTTGTAGATTGTCACTCTGTTACTGTTCAGAAGGAAATAAATATATGTTTGAGTTGCCTTTTATTTCGACTTGTCAGTCTGAGATTGTGTAGATTAGAGTAGTTTAGAGACATTGTGAGGTGGGCTGTACATCTCTTCTATAACCTGATATCATACACCACGAGACATTGATGGTGAAATAGTATAATTAACTATTGTTCTCACGCGGAGACACGAACCTAAAACTTTCCTACCCTTCCTTTCATCTCTATCACCTCCTTCCCTCTCTCTTCATCTTTCCTTATTATCAAAGGTAGTGCGTAGTTGGCAGAGTTCGACTGAGGAATGAACTTTTAGGCTTCACACTATTTATATCATTTCCCTCATCCTCTTCTTTCCCTTCTCCCTCTCTCCTCCCTCTCTCTCTCTCTCTCTCTCTCTCTCTCTCTCTCTCTCTCCTTCTTATACCTCCTTCTTTTCTCCCTGTCACACTAGTATACAGATATTCGACTAGCTGGCATATACACATGTCTTGCTGGCATACATACATACGCCATGCTTACATATACACACGTCTTGCTGGCATATACGCGTCTTGTTGGCATACACACACGTCATGGTGGTATACACACACGTCATGCTGGTATACACACACGTCATGCTGGTATACACACACGTCATGGTGGTATACACACACGTCATGCTGGTATACACACACGTCATGCTGGTATACACACACGTCATGGTGGTATACACACACGTCATGCTGGTATACACACACGTCATGCTGGTATACACACACGTCATGCTGGTATACACACACGTCATGCTGGTATACACACACGTCATGCTGGTATACATACACGCCATGCTGGTATACACAGACGTCATGCTGGTATACACACACGTCATGCTGGTATACACACACGTCATGCTGGTATGCACACACGTCATGCTGGTATACACACACGTCGTTTTGACATACATACGCTAGTTCTGCTAGTATACACACATACGACTAGCTGGAACATATACACACGTCTTGCTGGCATACATACATATGTCATGCTGGCATAGTCACACGTCTTGCTGGCATATACGCGTCTTGTCGGCACACATACACACGTCTCGCTGGCGTACAACACGTGAAGTGGGCTACTGTTGCATATGGTCATGTTAACAAATCACAGGAACATCTGTGAGAACATGCACCTGCTCCTATGACAACACACCGAAGTGGGGCGTGGATCATGTCCCAAGCACTAAACAAATTCAGAACTTTTGAACTGACGTCACATACACGTTCTTAAAATATAACAGTTCTCATCTGTGGCTTAGGGGTGGTGTACGCAGTTTCGCAAGCACGACATATCGGGTTCGAAGTCAGCGGTAGACGAATTATGGGCTGATCGCTTTGCGTTGATCTTCACAATGGTATGAGTGTCTGCCGTTCATAAATCAAAGGCAAACTGTCGAACGTAAAATTCTCTAGAATATCACACACGGCCAATAAATGCTGGTGTTGATAGCGACGCGCTGTAATGAAGAAAAAAAAAACAGTGGAACACCAGGACGAGAAATTCTGACATTCTACAAGTGTCCATCATCAGAGAACACCTGCTCATAAATAGCATCATGTGGGGGAAACCGTGGTCACTGGAACCATCACACTGGCAGTCAAACAGCCACGGATGGTATCACAGTGTGTCTGTTTGTGTGCGTATTCCCGCTCAAGCTAGCCAGTCGCACCAATCTTTCTTCCATACCATTTGTAATGTTACATGTTGGTAACTATTGCTTCTTCTTCTTCTTTCGTTAGCTTGAAATATGTCTATAACTGCAATGTTGTCTCTTGTATGAATCTAACAGTCTTTTTTAGTTCACTCAGCGGTTCATAGAGTTTATCTTCCACTGTTGTCTCTCTAGGCCAGAAGGTTCGCCTGGATATGTTGAAGTTTGTGCAATCCTGGAGTATGTGCTCTGCTGTCTGCGACGCCAAACCACATGTGCACATGGCTGAGTTACTAATGCTCAAATAACTCACTTGTCCTGTGATCTTATGCGCCTGCCTTTCTTCTGTTAAATCACAAACAGTTATAAATTGATGGGGTTGCTGCCACGGCCTGTAAACGATGTGCAATTAATTTTCTTCTCTGTACAACTTTAGACGTCAATCTGAATATATTTAAATCCACATTTCGTATTCTGTATTCTACAAACATGATAAAGATGCTTGCAGATCTACAAATGTATGGGAAAGACCTTAGACTTGTATGGTACGTGTACGTACGGTAGGCATGGTACGTGATGGATGGATGGATTCTACAAACAATGATCAAGTGCTCAAATATATCGAAGTATTATATATTAATTATGTGGTTGTTTCGGGATTTGAAATTTAAATATTGAGCACAACCCACTACTGGCAACGCCGATCGTACTCTGGTATGATCCTAAGGCCTATCCACGTCAATATGGAAGCACTATACTCGAGTTTCGCCCTCATTTGAGCTCGTCAGTAGTGCATATCCCTGACCGGATCCGGAAACAGTCCCGGATCACGCGTGTGAAGCGGGTGTGTAACCACGCGGCACACACTGGACACACCAAATTATCACAACAGAATACCACAACGCTACCCATCGTAGGCTAATTAGTCGATTCCAGCCGTTACTATGTACACAGAAGGACTTCCTGCTAAGTGTTAGACTACCGTGGATATAACGTTCTACACAATCGCGCAAGTATCATTCATTTTTCAGTTAACAAGATATATACTTCTGTAGTATGCACCTGCTAATATGCAGCGAAATATGCCCGGCCAGAAATCCTGCAATATTTTATTTATGGTATCTGTGTTTACAATAACTTCGTCATCATAACTCCTGCTGCGTGCTCTGTGGTGTCAAACCTGTGGTCCAGTGCATCCGACTCGCCTGGCATTTTCTCCTCTTGATTTCCACATATATCAGAAAGAATCATAACAGTGAGAATAAAAGAACAAACAATCACAACATATGTACAGATATACGCACCATGTAATGCAAACAATAATGAGCAAGAATGTGAGGACTTCTACGAAGACATACATGATGTGCTAAATAAAATAGATAAGCAGGACAACATCATAGTTATGGGAGACTTCAATGCAAGACTAGGACATAACAGAGGGGGCATAGAAAAACACCTGGGAGCATTTGGAGATCAGCAAAATGAAAGGAATGATAACGGAAGTAGACTGATAGAGCTTTGCAGCCAACACGATCTCTATATAACAAACACATTCTATAAACATAAAGATTCGCAAGTATACACCTGGTATAAATGGAACAATCTAGATACTAAAAGCCAAATTGATTTTATATTAACAAGAAATAACAGAAAGAGAAATATATTAGATGCAAGAGCAGTGCCCAATTTCAGTATAAACACAGATCATAAAGCAGTCGTTGCCACAATAAGAACCATTAGAAGAAGAAAACAAAAAGCAGGAAAATACATGCCATGCGAATCAGTAAACTTAAAAAACCTTAAAGACGAGGCAGTAAGGGAAAATTATGAGAAAGAACTAACTGAACTCTTTGTAAAATTACCTACGGAAAGAAAAACAGTGGAAGAAGAATGGGAGACGTTCAAATCAAGCGTTTTAAATACTGCAAAAATAACATGCGGAACCACGAAAAAATGCAAAACACGGATAAAGAAAATAACAAGTTGGTGGAACGCAGAAGTAAAGAAAGCGGTAAAAGAAAAAAAGGAAAAATATAAAAAGTGGTTGAAGAGCAAACAGGAATGTGATCTCATAGAATACAGAATATCGAGAAGACATGTGAGTAGAATAGTAAAGAGGGAAAAACAGAAAGACTGGGAAGAGTATGGAGAAACCCTAAATAAAAACTACAAGGAGGCAACCAGAAACTTCTACAAAAAGATAAGTGCAATGCGAACCAGAGGAGTACCCTTTGACCCAACTGAAATAATTAACAGCGAAAATGGAGAACCAATAAGTGAACAAAAACACATCCTAATAAGATGGAAGCAGTATTTCGAACAACTTCTCAACATCCCATCAGATGTCACAGGAATTCAAGAGACCTACACAGATGTCACCGAGGAACTAGAACCAGACATACTAAAAGAAGAAATTATAGAAGCCATCAGATTAGCCCCATTGAACAAATCACCAGGACAGGATGAAATACCAAATGAACTAATTAAAGCAGCAAGGGAAGTAGGAACAGCTTGGCTACATAGACTATTCAACCATGTTTGGGTAGAACAACAGACACCACGAGACTGGGGAAACGCCATAATTATCCCAATTTGGAAAAACAAAGGCAGCAAAAGAGATTGCACACAATACAGAGGCATTTCACTGTTGAGTCATACTGGGAAAATATTTTGCAAAATTCTTGAAAAAAGATTACGAACTACTTTAGAACCCCAGCTAAGCGAAACGCAGCTTGGATTTAGGAAAAACAAAGGATGCACAGACGCCATTTTTGCTCTTAGACAACTTATAGAAAAATCAATTGAATTCAATGAAACACTCTACTTAGCCTTTGTTGACCAAGAAAAGGCATTTGATAGGGTAGATAGAAACAAGCTGTGGGAAATCCTTAAACAATATGGAGTGAGCACACATCTAACAAACCTATGTAGAAGTTTATACGACAACAGTGAATGCATAGTGAGAGCAACTGGAGGACACTCAGAACCCTTCACCATAAGATCTGGAGTACGACAAGGTTGTGTCCTGTCCCCTCTCTTGTTCATAACATATATAGACAACATATGTAAAGAAACCAGCCAAGCAGAGACAGCAAGAATACCGCATGACGAGAACACAGAAGAAGAACCATCTGCAAATCTAACCATTAGAGAACTCCTGTTTGCGGACGACCAAGCACTAATAGCAAAATCAGAAGCTGAATTACAAGACCACATGAATAGTCTAAACGAAATGTGTAGGGAACATAACATGAAAATTAGCACAAGCAAAACAGAGGTAATGACTATAACTAAAGAAGAACAAACAGCAACAATTCACCTAAACGAACATCCCTTGAAACAAGTAAAGAGCTTCAAGTACCTAGGAAGTATAATATCATCAAATGGCAGATCAGAAGACGAGATCGAAAATAGGTGCAATAAGGCAAATCAACTCATTGGACAAATGGCACCAATACTAAAGAACAAATATGTATCAATAACTACTAAGAAAGCACTTTACAACACAATCTTCCTACCAACTCTGTGCTACCAATGCCAAACCTGGACAATGACAGAAAAAGAGAAAAGAAAAATCACAACAACAGAAATGAGGTTCCTGAGAAGAATACTCAACGTATCAAGAAGAGATAAGATCAGAAATGAAGAAATCAGGACTAAAGTGGGGGTTAAAGCTGCTCTAGATTTTATTAGAAAGCAGCAAGTCAAATGGTTTGGCCATGCAAGTAGGCTACCAGTCAACAGCATGCCACAACAGGCAATGACGTACAGACCAGATGGAAACAGAGGAAGAGGCCGACCACGTAAACGCTGGACGGAGGGAATAACAGAATCCATGGGAATGTCGATATACGAAGCCCATAACCGGGCACTCTCACGAAGTTTATACTTCACCTCGACACCGCAAGGTACAAGAGGAACATGATGAGATGAGAGATGAGAGATTTCCACAGCCTGTAATTTTCCCCAATTTACCTACAAGACACCATTGTTTGTGTCTCAAGCTGTTTTTAGTTTTTTTTTTTGCGATCTCTTGCTTTGTACTCTATCGTAGTCCATATTAGGGCTATAGTCCGTTCGCATTTGTTTGCCACCATATAAAGATCCTTATCTCAGTAGCCAATTGAGAGGAAATTAATAAATTTAGCATATAACCTTATCATTATGTCGACCCTGTAACAAAATTTTGGTTCTCTAGATTGTACAGCAGACCTCAGTGTTTGTTTATATGCGGTATATAATTTATGGGTCAAAGATGAAGTGCATATTATGAATTGTAATACATCTTCATACGGAAACAACAGCGTTCAATATTGAATTTTCAAGTGCTGCACGGGAATATCCTTATGACAAGAACGTCACGTAGTAGAACAGAAGTGTTCGGAGGTGTCGTCAATAGTGGGTGACTTTCGTGAAACGTGACTATTTTATCAATCTTACCATTTATCGCTATCATCTGAATGTGTGAATATTGTTTAATGGGATCGAATGGGAAATTTTGCACACTTCAAAGCATCGCTAAGAAGTTGTACACATATAATTGTGAAGAAGCTGATCGCAGGAAACTTTTTCATACTATTGAAAATTCTGATAAAAGAATAGTAGGTTTAAGTAAACGGTAATTTCGTTGATGGGTGTAAGAAGCTGGAATGAACCAACCACGCAATAAGCAAACGGTGGGTAGAAAGGTAATTGTAGACAGCTTTGTCAAGGATGTCATAAAGCGAGCTATTATAAAAATGCTGGATTCCAAAGAAACAGTGACTGTAAGACAATTTAGGGTTTGGTTGAGAAAGAACAATGACATAGAGCTATCCAAAACAAATTTGTGGAAAATTATAAGGACATCAAGCTTCACATTTAGAAAGTACAAGGAAGGTAGAACTATCATTTGCGAGCAACCGCATTTAGGAGCCATGAGAAGCAAATATCCACGTGAAATAAAGAAAATGCGCAAAACAAATTAGGGCATAGTGTATTTAGTTGAAACCTGGATCAATGCACACCACACAGATGAAAAGGAATGGCAATCAGTGGATGGAAAGATAAAGCGACATGTGCCCAGTAGTAACGGACAGCGTTTGGTCATAGTCCATGCTGTAAGTACGCATAATGGCTTACAACAGAATGCTGGACTCGTGTTCGTATCAAAGCATACATGACTATAGGTATTATCATAATGAGATGAATTGTAATGTATTTAGAGATTGGCTCGAGAATACAGAGCTTCCATCCCTTGATAAACCGTCTTGTCTAATTATGGACAACGCATCATATCACAATGTTGTTGCCCAAGAAGACAAAATACCCTCGACATCGAGCACAAAGGAAGCAATAAAGATATGGCCCCGAAGGGAAAACAACCTTTTCCAGAAATGTATTTCAAGCTAGAATTATTGTCCCTTGTAAAACTGACGCACAAAAGCAAGAAATACCAAATCGACAAATTGATTGAAGAGCATGGTCATAGGCGCTTGTGACATCCGCCGTACCATTCTCATTTAAACCCTATAGAACTTGTGTGGGGTAAAAATTAAAGGACCGGTCGCAGTTGACAATACTACATTCAAATTATCTGACGTCGAGATATTAACCCAGTCCGCGCTATTAAATATTGATAAAGGTTAATGGGAGGACCATTTGTTGAAAGAGGAAGATGACTACTGGAGAAAGGATGGGTTGAATTTTATGCAACTGAGAGCAGTCATCAACCTACTGGAATCGTCCGACACAGATTAAGGTCTGGGCAGATTGCAGACATGAATCCACATGCACATCTATTGAGATATTGTGCTCCAACTATTCAGAAGAATTTCAGGCCCCAAACATTACATCATCGGCGCAAACAATACAACTTGTCAATAGCAACAGTTTGTATTCCATAGTCATGAATTTTCAGTTGCGAAAGCCCTCAACGGTGACAAACAACTGGTATTGAAAAGGCAAACACCAAACGCATTGAATACCATCATAAGAGTAATATTGTGATGGAAACTGACATACTGTTGCATAAAAAGAAACGTGATAACAAACACGTTGTAAATAAGGGTAGAACACGTGAATATACGAATCAATCTATAAACTTCAATGAAAAGAGGACCAACATCTTGCCGTTAAGAAGAAAGCCCACTACAGAGACATTCACAACTATATTCGTTGTGCAAAACAGATAATAATGTTCAGTCTTTGAACACTAAACAGCAGAGTAGACAATCTTTCACGAAGACTCAGAACGGATCTGTCACCCAAGTGCATGTGTGAACAAACTACACAGACAGCTGAATAGATCCTTAAAAATTGACACATGATGACTAAATTGTGGTATCATTTCTGGTCAATCAATACGCACATTGGCGCACAGCTGTCTGGAAGCTTTCACGAACTCCATATTAAAAGCAAAGTACATCCTAGTAATATTTTTTTTGCGCTCGTTCGCTTTGAACACAAGCGTAGTCCATACACATTATTCATAGTAGTGACGGACTGGATTTTCCGTGTGGGTTAGCTTTCCCTATTAACAGTGTCCTTCGCAATCAGGCGAACACACTCCGACTTCATAGGTACTTGTAATTTACGTCTCCAAGTCAGGGACGACAGTCAGCATTTCAGTCCAGCTGTTCGGTGTAGGTACTGAATTGCTTACCTCGGCATCAGCACAACTGAAATTTAAGAACACACGTTCTTACCTATTCGGCCATGCGGACCTGCCCTCCTAGTAATATGACTCCGTGTGTACACATTATTAAACATCCGCTGAAGAAATAAGAAGGAAATGAAAAATAAGGTAAGAAATATATTCCTTCTACTTTCCTGTCCATTTCCATTTCGATTCCACATTATTTATCCCATGCCTATGTAAATTATCTGTCTTTATTAATATTACACATTGCACCCACTTCCATACGAATATGGTTACGCCTTGTGTCGTCACCCGAATCGACGTGCATTATTGTAAAACAAGTTTGTTAGCATGAATTTACTACATTTTCGTAAAAACATCACAGAAATGTCGCCACTTCCATGATTTCAGTTGCCTTTGGGCCTACAAAAGATACATTTCTTGGGTAGGGGTAAATATAAGACAGCAGGCAAAATTTCATAACGATGCAAGAGACAGTTTTAAAACAAAAAAACTGATTGTAAATGAGGGCAATCATTTGTGAACGGACTCTACTGGGAGCTCACGGGATTGATTTTGCCTGTGTTTGAGCTCTGTCTATTATTAGTGTCCCTGGCTATCAGGCGAACCCATTCCGACATCAGAAGTATTTGTAATTTATTTCCCCGAGTCAACATTTTCGTCCAGCTGACAGGTGTTTTAATTCTATCTGTTGGTTCCAATGTCCTTTTAAGGACGTCTCAATCGATGTGAATAACATCAAACGAACACATAATTAGCATTATATCTTCTTCCTCTTCTTCTTCGTTCATACGGAGTTTTTTTTCGGATGTGATTGCGTTGTGCCTGTTTACAGCAGAGCTGCGTTCTTGCGCCGTTAGGCCGACACATCCGACTTCTGCGGGCGTTTGTTGACCGGGTTAACCTTCCCGGGGATTAGCATTATATGATAACAGTAACTATTTAAACAGCAACGAAATCTTGCTAGAAATTAGTACACTTACGCCATGCTGATTTCAAACGGAAGTTTGTATCCTTCTATTTTCAAAATTCCGGGGGGGGGGGGGGGGAACACACACACACACACACACATTCATACATACATACATTTTTTCGCATATCCTTTACAGGACATCGCTGTCAACATCAGCATCTTTCAGCTGATTGTTGATTTCATGGCAAGATTACGCTTAGTAGTTTACACACACACACACACACACACACACACACATATATATATATATATATATATATATATATATATATATATATATATATATATATATATATATATATATATATATATATTAGGACCAAAGGATATCTTTTTTGGTGAATTACAGATGGGTAAGAGATCTCAGGGTCGGCCTCTACTACGATACAAAGATGTGTGTAAGCGGGACATGATTGATACAGGCATTGATAATGCACATTGGGAGCAAGTCGCCGCTGAACGTGTTGCATGGAGGGCAAATATCAGAAATGGAATAAAGTCAAAGGAGAAAATTATTGCAGAAAAGTCACACACCAAGCGTTTGAGACGTAAGATGGTGCATGATGGTGGAAATGACCACGTGTTCAGATGCACCCACTGTGAACGGACATTTACAGCGCAAATTGGCCTTATCAGTCACACTCGCTACAGCCATAGTTAAAAGTTATGCCTTTTTAAAGCACAAACTATCGTCTGTCAAGACGGCAAGGTGCCAATGGAATATATATATATATATATATATATATATATATATATATATATATATATATATATATATATATATATATATATATATATATATATATATTAGGGACGTTCATTTGAAACCCGTTCCACTGGCTTTATTGCAAATGCATGAAAGAAACATCAAAAGGTGTGGTATAATTTAATAAAGTTTTGAATTATGCACCATGGGTTGGTCAGAAGAAGTCGCTGTAGGCGTTCAGGCAAGCATCCCATTGCTTAGGTAGGCGGCGAATGCCATCCGCAAAAAAGTATTGTGGTTGCTGGCTGAACAAAGTGTTTATTCATCGCATGCCACTATGGGGATGAGAAATGCATCCCCCTCCTCTCTGTAACGCTGCAAGTGGTTCAAACATCATCCCATGGGTCCCTCTTTTTGGTGGTCGGTCAACATCCGTGGTTCCCACTGTGAACACACCTTCCGATATTGCAGTTTCTTACGAACGACCTTTTGAATTGTCTCAATTGACACATCAAATTCTTTCGCTAGCGAACGTTGCTGTGAAGTTGGATCTGCGACTAACTGACTAACTAACTAACGTATGCTTCGACAACGTTCATCTGTACTGCTGCATCAATTATGGCGATGGTGTTTTTTTTTTCTGTTGCAACGATATGCGCTTGACCCGGCCGTCGAAGATCTGTCGTGACCTGACGTCCTTTCCGAAACATTCGTGCCAAGTCTGTCACTGTTGTCTTCGACACACATTTGTTACCTACGCTGCTTGCATTCTTCGATAAATGTCCACTGGTCGACATCCTTCAAATGAAATAAACTGAATCACCGCTCTTTGAGCTTCTTTGGACGGATTTTGGATCAACCCGGCCATTTTCTCAACCGTCAGAAACAGAACCTATGCATCATGGGACGATAAGCACGTGCTCTTTTATTCATTGGTCAGTAGTTATTACATGACTATGATATGATCATGTTCACCGTACGCAATTACGCGCGATGCTGCACGAACGGGTTTCAAATGAACGCCCCTTATATATATATGAGCTGTGAGTTTCGTGTGAAATGCTTTTGAATCTACCCGAGGTTTTTTGGAACGTGACTGCATGTTCGGAGCTATGGCAGATGGCTATGTCCCAGAGTTAACTGGTTTTTGCCTTATGCAGAAATGCGTGGCTGCTGGTCTTCTGGTTGACTGCCACTACCATCGACGATGAACTGTATTTCGTGGACTGTGTGGGAGAACATCTAGGAAACATCCAGATGGGAAAATGACTGCAGATTCCATCAGAAATGAACTGGGTGTTTTGTGGGGGACTATTGTGTTGACATTCTGGCGGCGGCATTATGCACAGTGTATCTGTGCGGGCTGTTGTTTGTCGAGACGCCTGTCTTTTCCAATTTTCACATTGGGCAGTGGGGAGCATTTTGTATGATATTCACTGGCACAGGAACGGAGCATAATGGGAACCATCCGTTGCTGTGAAGTTGGAACTGCGACTAACTAACTAACTAACTAATATATATATATATATATATATATATATATATATATATATATATATATATATATATATATATATATATATTTTTTTTTTTTTTCCCCGCGTTTCCATCCTGTTTCAGGATATTGCGGTCAACACCAGCATCTTTCAGCTGTATGTTGATTCCTAGGCTAGATTACGCTCATCAGCACGCCACGACTTTCTGAGCGACCGGCTCCATACTCTCATAAGTCACTTTTGCGATTCGAACCACTGCTAATTCTCGTCGCGTCACGTGACGAGAGTATTCGGGGTTAGCGGAGAAAGCTGCTAACGCCTCGGCCACGGAGCCGGCTATATATATATATATATATATATATATATATATATATATATATATATATATATATATATATATATATATATATATATATATATCCGATTCACTTGTTGAAGAATATTCCCATTTACTTGTATATTACATTGTGGTACTTCGTTATTCCTAGTGACGACCATAACCTGTGTCTTCTTTCAATTTAATTCCAACCCCAGCTGCTCACTGTGTACAACTGCGTCTACTAATTGTTGTAGATCTTGTGCATTGTCTGCAATCAATACTGTATCATCTGCATATCTAATGTTATTGATTTTTCGTCCTCCAATGCTGATTCCATTTATATCTTCTACATCCCTGAAAATATTTTCACTGTATAGGAAAAAAAGATCTGGAGACATTACATATCCCTGCCTAACACCTCTCTTAATAGGTTGATATTGTCCCACTTCATTATCAATCCTTATGGCAGCTTGTTGTTTCCAATATATCATTTGTATAAGTCTAATGCCTAACAAGCAGGGGTTAGAATAGATGGCGAGACATCAGATTGGTTTGACATCAAGCAAGGAGTCCGTCAGGGATGTGTGCTGTCCCCCTATTTGTTTAACCTGTACGCCGAAAATATAATGAGAAATGTAAGAGATGATATTAGTAGGGAGCTATATGATGCCCTAAATATCGGTGGTCTTTAAATACCAGAGATTCGGTGTGCTGATGATACAGTATTGCTATCCCCAACACAGACTGGTATAGAAAACCTAATAGCCTCAACCCAATTAAATAGTGAAAATCACAACTTGTATCTCAACATTGCGAAAACAAAGATAATGCAAACAGATAAAATCACTATAGAGAAAGAAATATATGTTAATGAGGAAAAATTGAAGGTGGTGGAAAATTTTGAATATCTTGGGTCATTGATTACCAACAACGGTGACATAATGAAAGAAATTAAACGGCGACTATCAATTGCACTTCAAAGACTAAAACAACTGAATAAATTATGGGACAGACAGAACTACAAAAATTATATTTTTAAGAGCATGCATCTTTCTCATTATAACACACGCATGTGAGACCTGGACACTTACTAAACAAGCTGAACAGCGCATAAATGCCTTTGAATATAAATGTTATAGACGAGTTCTAAGAATATATTGGGTAAAGAAAAGAAAACATTCATCCATACTTCAAGGGTTGAATATTGAAGAAGGATGGCTATTACAAACGATAAAACAAAGAAAATTTAAATATTTTGGTCACTTGAAACGTCACGAAAGTTTGGAGAGAACAATAATGGAGGGGTTAATGCCTGGGAAGAGAGGAAGAGGAACGCCAAAGAGAAGATGGGTGCAGGATGTGGCGGATGATCTCCAGTTGGGTTTATCGGACGCGGGACGTCTTGCTTATGATCGAGAGGTTTTTCGGAAGGTTGTTATGGGAGCCAGGTTCTGCAAACGACATTCTACTGAATGAATGAATGAATGAATAAATGTCTTTATCATCAATTTGTAGATCTGCAAGGTGGCCATAGCCATTGTCTCTACTGATGGGATCATCTGTCTATCGCCGCAGAGTGCAAGACCATAACCAACAACAATATGCCAATCCCTGATCTGGGGTACTCCACCTTGCCCAAGGGTGTCCCGTAGATTAACGGAGATTAACGGAGGAAAGGAGGCGTTTTAATCTCCTTTGATAGGTGATACCCCTACCCCACCAACCGGAGACTTATACAAATAACCATTTAAAAATTTAGCTGTTTTCTCATCAAACAGTAGTCCCACCCCTATTTCATGTTTATCACTTCCTGTATGTATAATTGTGTGTTTGTGCATAGCTAATTTACAAGTTCCTGGGGTCCGTCTCGCTGTCCTGAACCCGACTGCCCAACACAGGTATGTTTGGCCTGTTCACGGCTGCTCACAATTCGTGAGATCCGTGCGGGGTGATGTGGTGCGGTGACCACGGGTTTTCGCCTGCTTGTTTGTTGAGAGAGTTTCCGGCTTGGGTCAGGATGGCTGGACGTGTTTTCTTCTAGCTTGACTTAAGTCGGTTGATAGGCGGCTTGACAATCCGCCATCATAAAACTCGCCGTTGTTACAGAATCAGATTTCTGGCTACGCACAAACATGGAGAGCCACGACTTCTGCCCTATGCGGCCGCATTAGGCCCAAAAGGAAAGACTAGACTAGACTAGATCCGTCGCCCTGCTACTGAGTTGAGTGCATGGCTCGACGCTGTTTGCTGTGAATTTCGTGTGAAATGCTTTTAAATTTGCCCGAGATTGTTGATCGTGAACTGCATGTTTAGAGAAATGGCGGCTGGCTATGTCCCAGAATTTACCGGTTTGTGTGCCTTATACAGAAATGTGTGGCTGCTGGTCTTCTGGTGACTGCCGCTTCCTTTGACGATGAACTGTGTTTTCGAGGACTTTTGTGTTGGCATTCTGGCGACGGCATTATGTACAGTGAAATGTTTCTTTCGATGTTGTTTTGTTGCGTGAACTGCATTTCGGAGACAAAATAGCGTGGCTGGCTAGAAAACATCTAGAAACGGAACAACAACATCTTGAAATATCTGGACATTGTAGGCGAACATCTGGAAAGTGACTGCCGATTCCATCAAGGATGAAATGTATGTTTCGTAGAGGCCTTTTGTGTGGCATTCTGGCGATGGCAGTATGTACAGTAAATTGTTTGTACATCTTTCTGAGGTTGTTTTGTTGCGTGAACTGCATTTCAGAGGGAAAATGGCGTGGCTAGCTAGGAAACATCTAGAAACGGAACAACAACATCTAGAAACATCAAGACTTTGTAGGTGAACATCTGGTTGGGAAAGTGACTGTCAGTTCCATCAAGGAACTTTATGTTTCGTAGAGGACTTTTGTAGTGACATTCTGGCGGTGGCATTATGTACAGTGTGCCTGAGCGGGCCGTTGTTTGTCGAGACTCCTGCCTGTCCACATTTCACATATATCACATGGGACAGTGGGGAAAATTGTGTGTGATATTCACTGATATATATATATATATACGCCGTTCTCCAAAGACAGAGTCAGAGGGAGAAAAACCCGGTGCAATGAAGACCATCCCTTGGACTTGAACCCTACTTAATTAAGGACACCTGTGCCAGCCTTGAGGCGTGGTGGATACACGGTCCTAATCCCGTAGCTGTATCGATCGGTCAGCGAACGATGTGTTATGAGGTCAATATCACGCTGGCCGGCTTTACTTCCAGGAAAGTAATGTGGATTTATATTTCACACGGATGATTGGGCACAGAGAATGAAAGTATAGTAGTGACGATTGACCACTGAGAATTAACGTATAGCAGTGACCACTGCACACTGAGAATCCGCGTATAGTAGTGACCATGGCGCATTGAGAATGAACGTATAGTATACTTTGCGCACTGAGAATGAATGTGTAGAAGTGACCATTGAGGACTCAGAATGAACCTATGGTAGTGGCCATTGCGCACTCAGAATGAACGTGTAGAAGTGACCATTAGTCCTTCCTCTTGAGCCTAAGGCGGCGCATAGGGCAGAAGTCATGGCTCTCCTTGTCCGGCGGTTCGCTGCTACCTGTTGTAGATCCTGGATGTTCACTTGGCCGTTGACTGAGCCTTCTCTGATGATGGTTCTACGCAGGGTCTCTCTTGGTCTTCCCCGTTTTCTTTTCCCTACTGGTGACCATTGGTTGGGGAGTCTTGTCTTATCCATTCTGAGTACATGGCCGATGTAGTTCCAACGGCGTTTTCTTATAAAATTGGATACAATGTAAGTAAGAAGTGACCATTGCGCACTGAGAATGAACGTATGGTAGTGGTCATTGCACACTCAGAAGAAACGTATAGTAGTGGCCATTGCGCACTGAGAATGAATGTGTAGAAATGACCATTGCGCACTCAGAATGAACGTGTAGAAGTGACCATTGCACGTTACTTTTGTTAGAAACTTCAAGAGCTTGTTATTGACTTTTGACAAGAATACACTCAGCGTGTATCAGCTTTGGCAAAAGAAGCCTCAGCGTGTGTCAGTTTGGGCGAAAGGAGCCTCAGCATATGTCAGTTTGGGCAAAAGGAGCGTCAGCAAGGGTCAATTTCGGCAAGAGAACCCAAGGCATGAGTCAGATTTGGCAAGAGGGCCCTCAGTGTGGTGTAGAGGCTTCGGAATTTTCATGAGGAACTTTTGAGGCGGTAAGCCACGATGTTACTGGCAGAAGGCCAGGGGTTGATTCCACGGTTTAAGGGGTGGGGGGGGGGGGGGGTCTTCTATAGACTACTGCTATAGAAGCTCTATTCTCCATCGGTAGGTAATTAACGACAGGTATATGTGTGTGAGTTTATATATATATATATATATATATATATATATATATATATATATATATATATATATATATATATATATATATATATATATATAACGCCGGCTTCGTGGCTTAGAGGTTATGACTTTTCTCCGTAATCTCGTATACTCTCGTGGGTTGACGTGATGACGGTAAGAATCAGCGGTGGTTCGAATCGCATCAATAACTTACGGGGTATGTGAGCCGGCCGCTCAGAAAGCAATGGCAAACTACTGAGCGTAATCTTGCCAAGAAGTCAACATACAGCTGAAAGATGCTGGTGTTGACAGCTATGTCCTGTAAAGGATATGCATAAATATATATATATATATATAAACACTTGGATCCTGTGTGTGTGTGGTTGGCGGGGGGGGGGGGGAAGGGGGGTGGGGGAGGTGTGATGCTTGAACCGATATACTCTAGCGACTGATATTTCAAAGAGAAGACACGACATCAATCATGTCTGAACGGACACGGGTTATGAGGATTTCGTGGATATCATACAGCCAGCAGTTTTCCAGGGACCGGGTGTGGAGTGGAGTGTGCAACATGACGCTGACAAATCGTGAGAACTTCATTGAGGAGTTCAGTATAAGTACAGTCACGCTTCCCCTGTCACGCAGGTGGGTTCATGGGTATATGATGCTAGCCCCATATTTTAGGCATGACGACACGTGATAGGCTAGGTCAATGACACGCCATCTGACTTTGTGGTCAACCCCAATCCCATGTTGATTTACTGGGCAACTTCACGTTCTGGCGCTACCAACAATGACAAATGGGTATAGGGTCCATCAGGCCAAATGGTACCTGAGAGTTGCTGCAGATAGTGATCACCCCCTGCATGAAGCCATGGATCTGGTCAAGGGTCATAGACTAAGACGAAGCAGGTCCTGGATAGCACCGGCAGAAATATCTATACGTCAGGTGTGTGATCTGGAGAAAAAGAGTGGGTTGAGTTCGGGAAGATATGACGGATTGACACAATGTAATAGTAGCACTGGGTCGTGAGTGCAGAGAATGGGTAGCGGGCTGCACTGAGTTTGAAGTGCAAAAACTTATCCAGATTAAGACACATCAAGGTGACATAGTCATCTACACCGATGGGTCAATGGTGAGAAACAGACGTAGTGGTTGGCGTTTTATTACAAAGGCGGCAAAAAGTCTTGAAAAAGTAGAGTCATGCATATGAGACTACGACCTCCAGCATGAGAATGGAGGTGGAAGCGGTCACAGCGGCATTCCTGTGGCTAGAGGAGACTACTGCAACACACATTGTATTCATTACGGATTCAAAGAGTATGCTTAGTAAGGTGGAGAAAGGAATGTTTCGTGTGGAATGGCTATCGTCGCTTCAGAGGTCACAGATTGTGAGAATTATATGGATATTTTGCCCTGGCCCTACGGAGGTACGGAGGAATGAACAGGCTGATAGACTGGCAGGGAATGCACCTCTTGGTGGTAGATTTCCAGTGGACAAAGGGGGGGGGGGGGGGGTTCTGCATTTGTGGGACTAGGTGGAGAAGGTGGGTGAACAGATTGAGAACCCGTATGTGGAAAGAATGAGATTGCGGGAAATCGGTAGGGGTTCTGGAAGAATCTCATAACTGAGATGGAGAACGAGTAGAACTTTAAATCAGATAGCGGTGGGAACGATTAGTAGTATGATTCTTCGCTGGCTGTTGAACGAGGGGACGGAGCATATATGAGAATGTCCTGAGTGCAGTGATGTCGGTTCTTAACTCAGATCAACTCAACTCAACTCAACTCAACGTTCTGGAGTTTGAATTTGCATTCTGAAGAAGAAGTCACTGATCAGTATAGGGAATGATCCCGCTACCCCAATGTCAGCGTGCAGAAAGTATGCGAGCGAGCGCTTGTATCCATTCCGGTCAATTTAACCTTTATTTTCAGTATACCCAGCGTTAATGACCTCGGGCTGGGGTTGTGTTGTATAGTCCACCTTCCCATCATGGAGAGGTGTTAGGTTGCGAATTGCTGGTGACCGAACGGCACTTGCAGGCAACTTTACGCCTTCCGCCTTGCTATCCCGAGATTCTATGTCACATGTTCTGAGCCCGCTTCAGAGTTGGAGTAAGTTCGCTTGATGGCGAAGAACACTAGTAATAAGCTAAGCTAATTCACACGCAAATATAAGTCTAATGCACTTTAAGTAGTAGCACGTGGATTCACTACGCTTGAGTGCAAAACGAGCGAACACAGACAAAACAAAAAAATAAAAATATGTGAGGAGGCTGAATTGAACCCACAACTATTTGATCTTGAAAGTGATTTCAAATCTGTTTTATCGAACCAAATGACGATGGCTGCATCCCGGACGCTCCTCGGCTATTGCAAGGATATCAGACAGTTCATAAATAAAAACAGACGTATTTATTTATTAACTGTCTTAGTGGCCTCAAAGGGTTCCCCAATTGATATTTCTGTGTTATAAGGATATCAGAGATTACTAACGGACCCAGACAAACACCATCAACATTCCCTTGTTGCCGAGGTAGAGAGGAAAGCTTGCACATCTGGGGCACTATAGGCCAGCACTAATGTCTGCGCAAGATATCTGCGGGCCGAGCTATCTTATCGGTATCTGCTGGTTGTGTTTAGAGGAGTGATTGGATTTCATAATTAACCTGTTCACTGATAATTTTTCTTTAGGTGAAAGGTTAGATGTAGGAAGGACTGGGTGGTAGACGACACGCCTGCTCAATTCGTAACCCTTGGAAAATAAATTTGTTTATTTAGTTCCTCCTTCATCTCCTCCTACTCCTTCTCCTCCCCTTCCTAGTGCATCTTCAGATGTCAATCTGAATATATTTATAGACAGTAGCAGTAAACTTTAGATCGGCAAATTGTGTCAGTGTATGTCAGAATCAATTCTGCATATGCTGGACACTGCTGCATCACATTTTTCTGTATCAGTTTAGAAATTCCACAGTTCATTCACCAGAATCTTCTACCTTTAGCGTGTTGAGCTACATGCCACGACCTGTGCGGAGTCTGGAGATTTCTATATGTCACGTCTTGTTTTCTTTATTTTTTTTTTTAGTCTGGAGATCTCTACATGTCACGACATATTCGGAGTATGGAGATCTCTACATGTCACGTCCTGGGCGGAGTCTGGAGATCTCAGCTAGTTCACTTCGTTCCTATTCCAGGACTGTTAATTTAGTCGTTTAGTCGTTTAGTCGTTGGATCAACATCACAGCACACGGGTGTAACCCATAAGTGCTCCGTTTTCCTCCTAACTCAAACCTGAGTCGGGAGAAACTCAGCTCAATGGACGAACTGTTAATTGTGACATACCAAAGGCAGATACTGTCGCTAGGGTGTGAAGTTTGAAGCCTTCACACATTCTAAGCCACTATACAACAAGGGTTGGTGACCAGTTTCCTTATCCGCTCATTTTCCTTTTCAGAAAACTCTGAAAATTGTCTGATACATATTTGTACTAGACTGCGTCACACTCGTCGGGAAAGAAATCAGTCTTGCCTATACTGGGGATTGAACGCTGACTGATGTTTTGACAGGTAGAAGTGGGGAGAGAGCAGGGCTTGAACCTGAGGAATTAGGCTAGGCTAGTGCAGTCGCCGCAGACTCTGCAGGTTAGGGTTTTCTCTTTTCCACTTGACAGAAAAACAATCCATCACTTTATCGATGCTTCGAACCCGAGTAGTAGAACGGCGTTCTAGCCACTTGGCCAGACGCTCCTGGACAATGAATCAACGGGATGACAACATGTAGGGGCTGTGGGAATGTTGTTATCAAACAATGACAAGACACAGCTGGACTGAGTCATTCACGAATGGATACTCTGTGGGAGATATAGTAGACCGAAGCAATAATCATCATCATCATCCTGAGCCTTGCCGGCTGGAGAGCCATCATGCTTCTCCACAAATTGCGATCTTCGACGGCATGGATCAATTTATGTGTTGCCTCCCTTCCGTACCATGACACAAGACTGTTAAGAATATTCTCACTCTGTCTTCCTCTATCTCTCTTTACACAAATCTTTCCGGTTGTCACAACATGTTCCAATTTTTGTCTTCTCATAATGTGGCCAAAAATATGATGACTGTTTCTTTCTGATGTTTGTGATAAGTTGTCTTTGCGACTTAGCTTCTCTAAATAAAATGTCCAGATTGCTCATTTTGGCTGTCCAATAATTTTCAGCATTCTTTTCCACATCTCCAAGGCTTCCTAGGTATTTTTCAAAGCAACAATAACAAAGTGAAGACTTATGTCACATAATAAGACATGAAGAAATACCAAAGACGGTACACGAAGGCACACTACTACTGAACACAGGCAATGGCTGAGGAACACCAACATTTGATATAACACGCTAGTATAACTTGAACAGTCTTCTTTTTCCGCCTTTTGTTGCCCCACTAGGGTAGCCAGCTAACCCACTCCAAGTCGGCCTATGCTTAGCTATCCCATGCCTCTCCATCCACATGTCCTCTCCATATTATTAATGTCAGCTCCTTCTTCTCTTTTTCTGTGCAATCTTAGGTCATGTTCTATATTTGCCCCGTGGATACAAGACAAAGGATTTCCTAGTTACAATATTCTCTGGTTTTCTCGATGTGTTTCCCATCCAGTGCTAGCGTCTTTTCTTCACCTCTTGATTAACTGGTATTTTTTTCTCTATGTGGTTCGTTCGTACTTTATCTACTTATTATCTCATCTCTTCTCATCATGTTCCTCTTGTACCTTGCGGTGAGTAGTACTTCATGTTGGGAACGAGGCGGTTTGTGGCATGTGGCATGATACTTACTAAGAATAAAGAAGGAGGAGCGGGAGGAGCACGAAGGAGCGGTCGTTTTTACTAAGCGCAAAGGAGGCGGACCGGAATAGAACCGGAATGAATAAATAAGCGATTGGTGTGTGCATTCTGTTACCGTTTGACGTATTCGTATCTTTGTTAAGATCGGTGTGACCAAACATTCGATATTGCCCGCAGGTGCATATGAATAATCATCGGGCGTATCTTCACCGTTATGAATGAATTGGGTGGGTTGGTCGGGTGAGAAGAAACTTTGGTTATATTTTTGTTAATTAATTGTGAGGATGACAACTGGTGGGGTGTATACGGGCGTTAGTGTTATATTTAGGGATACAAACAAGAGATGATAGGCACTATGTGGAGGTGACAGGTTCAAATTCCGGTGCTCTTTCGTTGGAAAGGTTATCAGTCGGCACCATGTGGGGGTGTCTAGTTGGTCATAGGGTGATGAAGTGACAGCTTAAATTGTAGGTGAGGGTACGTGTATTGAAGTGGTGGTAGTTAAAGTGAACGATGACGTGGTCAAGAGGTGGTCAAGAGGTGGTCAAGGGGTGGTCAAGTGACCCCTTAAATTGTAGGTAGGGTAGTGTAGTGACACAGTTGTGGTTAAAGTGAGCGATGATGTGGTTAAGAGGTGGTCGAAAGGTGGTCAAGTGGTCAAATGACCCCTTAAATTGTAGGGGAGGGTACGTGTAGTGACACGTGGTGGTTAAAGTGAGCGATGACGTGATCAGGACATCTGGATACGTGGTTAATGGCTACAACTGGTCACAGGAATCGTTGTTTCAGGTTGCAAGCATAAAGATACATCCGGTACACGTGGGTAATAGTTGAATCCGGTCAAAGATGGCGGTGCTTCCTGTCCCATGCATAACACACATGCTCACTGACTAAAGCCGGCCAAAGATGGCGTTGCATCCTGGCACGTATGTAAGGGCACATCTGAAATACGTGGTTAAGAGGGGTGCTACAAAAAGGGTGTTCTGTTGGCTGTCGAACTAGGGACCTACCTCGTGATGACCACAATGTACGTGAGTGATTCCACTACAACGTAAACAGTGCATCCGAAGGCTAAAATGGTCTCCATTCACTCGCTGTTCTATATCCATGTAGTCCTAAGGTCATTTAGTAACCCAAAAGAACATCCCAGCCTCAATACAACATAAGGTAGTTTTGAATGTAGTATATACAACTATAACCAATGCATCACAGTGTCCGACTAACCCTTTCTCATAGACACAGAGGAGAGATGTGAGCTCTGAAGCCAGTCGGGGAAGGCGTACCTTTTACTTAACAGCTAGCATATCATACACTGACGAGTGTTTAGCTCATTTTATCACCTGTATAATATTACACAACAAGCTGCCCCGGCTCAATCTTAGGCGTCTCATGTAACATAACATATCATGACCACCGAAGTTATCACGACGCCGATAAGTTATTTACATTGTCATTACCTCTCTGTGTGTCCATATAGGTCTTTGCATCTTTCTCCAGAAACACATGTCCATTGCCAATATATGTTTTATAAACTTGTCTGCTCCTTGTCCTAGCTTCACAGCCAGACAAAAGTATAGGTTCTGTGTAGTACTTCAACAGTCAAATAAGAAAATATGTCAGCCAAATGGGAAAAAATATTGGCCAAATACAGAAATATATCCACCAAGCTTATGAGAAGTAGGAAAAATTTGTTAGCCAAACTAATAAAACGCTTGGTCAAAATAAGAAATAGCTCAACCAAGCTTATGAAAAGTAGGAAAAATATGTTAACCAAATGGGAAAATATTTACCAAGTAAAGAAATATTTTGGTCTTCAAGGTGTGGAATGCGCCTGGCCCTGCAGCCAGCAGGGTTAGGATCGGCTATCCTCTCCCAGGAGGGGTGAAGAGCGAAGATTAATAGCATTCCGATGACCCGCAGACTACACAAACAAGTCAACCCCCACCTCCACGTGGTGCAGACCAGGCAACCATGACCGCGAGGTCATGGGCTAACGGGGCTATGGCTCGCCATAGGGGATGGACTCCCGGTAGTCATATTAGTGTCCTAAACCTGTGACTGGCCTAGCACACCGGTAGGGGATCTTCATACTGCTCGTAGAAAAACTAAGAAGTATAAACGGACTGACCTAAACGGATATCAACCCGGCAATGTTAATGGACTACGAGATAGACCAGCGACTCAAAAAAGAGGCACAATGAACGTCTGTGGTTTCTATAGTAAAGAAGAAGAGCTAATAGAAACAATGGAAGAGAGGAAAATTGGATTGATGGGAATAGCGGACACCAGAATAAAGGGAAAAGAATGCAAGGAGCCCCACCACAGTTACACGTTTGTTTACTCTGGAGTAGAACAGCAAGAAATGGCAAGACACGGTGTAGGAATAGTTATCGAACCACGGCTAGCAAGAGGAATACTAGAAATAAAATATATATCAGAAAGAATCGCAACAGTGAGAATAAAAGAACAAACAATTACAACATATGTACAAATATACGCACCATGTAATGCAAACAATAATAAGCAAGAATGCGAGGACTTCTACGAAGACATACATGACGTGCTAAATAAAATAGACAAGCAGGACAACATCATAGTTATGGGAGACTTCAATGCAAGACTAGGAAATAACAGAGTGGGCATAGAAAACCATCTGGGAGCATTTGGAGATCAGCAAAATGAAAGGAATGATAACGAAAGTAGACTGGTAGAGCTTTGCAACCAACACGACCTCTATATAATAAACACATTCTATAAACATAAAGATTCACAAGTATAAATGGAACGATCTAGATACTAAAAGCCAAATTGATTTTATATTAACAAGACATAACAGAAAGAGAAATATATTAGATGCAAGGGCAGTGCCCAATTTCAGTATAAACACAGATCATAAAGCAGTCGTTGCCAATATAAGAACCATCAGAAGAAGAAAACAAAGAGCAGAAAAATACATGCCATGTGAATAAGTAAACTTAAACCACCTTAAAGACGAGGCAGTAAGGGAAAATTATGAGAAAGAACTAATTGAACTCTTTCTAAAATTACCTACAGATAGAAAAACAGTGGCAGAATAATGGGAGATGTTCAAATCAAGCATTTTAAATACTGCAAAAATAACATGTGGAACCACGAAAAAAACGCAAAACACGGATAAAAAAAAACATAACAAGTTGGTGGAATGCAGAAGTAAAGAAAGTGGTAAAAGTCAAAAAGGAAAAAAATATAAAAAGTGGTTGAAGAGTAAACAGGGATGTGATTACATAGAATATAGAATAGCGAGAAGACATGTGAGTAGAATAGTAAAGAGGGAGAAACAAAAAGACTGGGAAGAGTATGGAAAAACCCTAAATAAAAACTACAAGGAGGGGGAATTAGAGAACTCCTGTTTGCGAACGACCATGCACTAATAGCACAATCAGAAGCTGAATTACAAGACCACATGAATAGTCTAAACGAAATATGTAGGGAACGTAACATGAAAATTAGCACAAGTAAAACAGGGTTAATGACTATAACTAAGGAAGAACAAACTACAACAATTCACCTAAGCGAACATCCTTTGAAACAAGTAAAGAGTTTCAAGTACCTAGGAAGTAAAACATCATCAAATGGCAGATCAGAAGACGAGATCGAAAATAGGTGCAATAAGGCAAATCAACTCATTGGACAAATGGCACCAATACTAAAGAACAAACATGTATCAATAACTACTAAGAAAGCACTTTACAACACATCTTCCTACCAACTCTATGCTACGAATGCCATACCTGGACAATGACAGAAAAAGAGAAAAGAAAAACCGCAACAACCGAAATGAGGTTCCTGAGAAGAATACTCAACGTATTAAGAAGAGATAAGATCAGAATTGACGAAATCAGGACTACAGTTGGGATTAAAGCAGCACTAGATTTTATTAGAAAGTCGCAAGTCAAATGGTTTGACCATGCAAGCAGGTTACCAGTCAACAGCATACCCCAACAAGCAATGATGTGCAGATCAGATGGAAACAGAGGAAGAGGACGACCACGTAAACCTTAGATAGAGGGAATAGCAGAGTCCATCGGAATATCGATATATTAGCCCTTAATCGAGCACTCTCACGATGTTTATACTTCACCTCGACACCGCAAGGTAAAAGAGGAATATGATAAGATGAGCGATGAGATGATGAGAAATATCTCATCCAAACTTATAAAAAGTAGAAATCATTGTTAACCAAATTCGAAAAATATTTACCAAGTAAAGAAATATTTCAACCAAACTTATAAAAGGAAGCAAAAATTATGAAGATTTGTTAGCCAAAGCTGAAAAATATTGGTCAAGTAAAATATCTCATCCGACCTGATAACAGGTAGTAAAATATACTAATAAAATCAAGAGAAATGTCGACTGAAGTAACTCAATAGGCAAAACGATAGACAACCTTAAAAGATATCGACCGATATAAGAAAAGTTGTTACTCAAATTAGGAATAATATTGGTCAAGTTACGAAATATCTCGACCAAACTTACAAAATGTAGGAAACTATGATAGTCAAAAATGAAAAATAGTGGTCAAGTAAAGAAACATTTCAACCAAACTTATAAATATCGCATCCAGACTTATAAAATGTCCGAAAATGTGTTAACTAAAGGTGAAAACTATTGGCCAATTGACGAAATACCTTCACCAAACTCATAACAAGTAGGAACCGTTGTTAACCAAATGTGGAAAAATATCGGTCAAACTTATAAATGTCTCGTCTAAGCTTATAAAATGTAGGCAAATTTGTTAGCCAAATGGAAAAACAATATTGACCAAATTCAGAAATATATCCACCCAACTTATAGAAAATAGGAAATGATGTTAGCAAATTGGGAAAAATGTTGACCAAATAAAGAAAGATCTCAACCAAACTTATAAAAATTCGGGGGAAATGTTGGTCGAATTAAGAAATATTTCACTCAAACTTATAAAAAGTAAGAAACATTTTTAGCCAAATCAACTAAAAGGCTGACCAAACTTATAAATATCTCAGCCAAACTGATAAAATGTAGGAAAATGTGTTAGCCATATGTGAAAATATATCGCTGACATACAGAAAGATCTCATCCAAACTTATAAAAAGTAGGAAAATTTGTTACACAAAAGGGGAAAAATATCGACCAAATAGGAAATAATGTTAGTCAAATGCGAAAAGTATTGGTCAAGTACAGAAATATTTCAACCAAACGTATAAAAAGTAGGAAATTTTTTTAACCAAATGTGGAAAAGGTCGGCCAAATACAAAAATATCTCAACCAAATTTATAAAAAGTAGGAAAATATATTGGAAAGGTAAAGAAATATCTCATCCAAAGTTATAAAAAGTAGGAAAATGTGTTAACCAAATGGAAAAATGTTGGTCAAACTAAGAAACATGTCGACCAAAGTAGGAAAATATGTGAACCGAAGTAATAAAAATGTTGGGTAAATAGAGAAATATGTCGACCAAACTTATAAAAATCTCCGCCAAACTTATGAAAAATGGGAAACTTTGTTAAGCAAATGTGAAAATATATCTGCCAAATACAGAAATATATCGGCGAATGTTATGAAAAGTAAGAAAGGCCGACTTCGTAACTGACACTTTTGGTTGATTGTAGACTTGATGCTATTGGGGTTGTGAAATGGCAAAATGAAATAGAGGTATACAAAGTAAGAAATGGTATTTTCGCTAGACTTCTAGAAAACACCTGTATTGTTGAGAGCTGAAACAATGGAAAGTTAATGTAGCAGACATTGTGGTATGGAAAGTTTAAGATGTCAGCCATGGAAAATGGCTCTTTGCTGACAAATACTCAGACGATATCGAAACTATCCCAGGTGAGCCACAGACTATATTGCCATAAATGTATTTTTGGGTTACTCAATGACCTTAGGACTACATGGATATAGAACAGCGAGAGAAGGGAGACCATTTTAGCCTTCGGATGCACTGTTGACGCTGACGTGGAATTACTCCCGTATATGGTGGTCATTACGAGGTAGGTCCCTAGTTCGACAGCCAACAGAACACTCTTTTTGTTGCACCTCTCTTAACCACGTATTTCGGATGTGCCCTTACACACGTGCCAGGATGCAACACCATCTTTGACCGGCTTTAGTCAGTGAGCATGTGTGTTGGATGTATCCTTATGCATGGGACCGGAAGCACCGTCATTTTTGACCGGATGCAGCTATTACCCACGTGTACCGGATGCATCTTTATGCTTGCAACATGAAACAACGACCCCCTGACCAGATATAGCCATTAACCAGGTGCGTGGATATCCTGATCACGTCATCGCTCACTTTAATCACCACCATGTCACTACACGTACCCTCCCCTACAATTTAAGGGGTCACTTGACCAGCACTTGACCACCTTTTGACCACCTCTTAACCACATCATCGCTCACTTTAACCACAAATGTGTCACTACACGTAACCTCACCTTTAATTAAAGCTGTCACTTGACCACAATATGACCAACTAGACACCCCCACATGTAGCCGACTGATAACCTTACCAACGAAAGAGCACCGGGATTCGAACCTGTCACCTCCACATAGTGCCTATCACCTCTTGTTTATATCCCTAAACATAATACTAACGCCCGTATAACACCCCACCCTCTGTCGTCCTCACAATTAATTAACAAAAATATAACCAAAGTTTCTTCTACCCCTCGACCACCATACCGCCCAGTCGCCCGACCACCCCACCCGACTCATTCATAACGGTGAAGATACGCCCTTTGATTATTCATATGCAGCTACGGGCAGTATCGAATTTTTGGTCACAAATGTACACCGATCTTAACACAGATACGAATACAACAAACTTTAACAGAATGCACAAACCAGTTGCTTATTTATTCATGAGTTCCATTCCGGTCATCCTTCTTTGCGCTTAGTAAAAATGACCGCTCCTCCCGGCTCCTCCCGCTCCTCCTTCTTTATTCTTAGTAAATATCATGCCACATGCCCCAAACCCCCTCGTTCCCAACACGTAATACTACTGCAGTGTCGGTTTGAAATATAAACATCGTGAGAGTGCCCGGTTATGGGCTTCATGTATCGATATTCCCATGGACTGTGCTACTCCCTCCATCTCGCGTTTACGTGGTCGGCCTCTTCCTCTGATTCCATCTGGTCTCTACATCATTGCTTGTTGTGGTTTCCTGTTGATGGGTAACCTACTTGCATGGCCAAACCATTTGACTTGCTGCTTTCTAATAAAATCTAGTGCAGCTATAACCCCCACTTTAGTCCTGATCTCTTCATTTCTGATCTTATCTCTTCTTGATACGTTGGGTTTTCTTCTCATGAATCTCATTTCTGTTGTTGTGATTTTGTCTTTTCTATTTTTCCGTCATTGTCTAGGTTTGGCATTGGTAGCATAGAGTTGGTAGGAAGATTGTATTGTAAAGTGCTTTCTTAATAGTTATAGATACATGCCATTTATTCAATGAGTTGGTTTGCCCTATTGCATCTATTTTCCATTTCGTCTTCTGATCTGCCATTTGATGATATTATACTTCACAGGTACTTGAAACTCTTTACTTGTTTCAAGGGATGTTCGTTTAGGTGGATTGTTGTTGTTTTTTCTTCTTTAGTTATAGTCATTACCTCTGTTTTGCTTGTGCTAATTTTCATGTTATGTTCCCTACACATTTCGTTTAGACTATTCATGTGGTCTTGTAATTCAGCTTCTGATTTTGCTATTGGTGCTTGGTCTTCCGCAAACAGGAGTTTTCTAATGGTTACATATGCAGATGGTTCTTCTTCTGTGTTCTCGTCATGCGGTTTTCTTGCGTTCTTTGTTTGGCTGGTTTCTCTACATGTGTTGTCTATATATGTTATGAATGGTGTCAGGTCTTAGGCAGATATGACTGAGCTACCGTATAACAGTAGACGGTACTACCTGCTTTCTGTTAGCGCCGAACGTTGGGCGGCGCTTACCAAACCCGACACCCCACATTGTGCCAATGGCTTCGGGTGAAAGAGCGCAATTGGGAGGGTACAAGCCTTACATTGGCGCTAAGAAATGCAACCTAAAATCAAAATGTCATGGCAGGGCAGACCAGGACCTAAGCCTTGGTTGGCTGCTTGTCTAGGATCGAAGCTCCGACAGACGGACAGTTGGAACATTGCTTTGTTGATCCGGCAGCTTCTGCAGCTTGTCTTGTTCCAGATGTAGTGGTGTTACCTTTCCCCTGTAGTGAACTAGGCAGGCCGAGAGAGGGATCATGTTACATGAGCAACACATGATCTCTATATTTTAGCTCAGGCTTTGTCCTATGGTGAGGCAATAACTCCATCCCTGGTCTTAACCGGTCTCGGAAACAAAGCGAGAAGCAACTGTTATTGGTTATAAGTCCCTGTAAATTGGCGTAGACATGGGGCGCCATGCGTTGCCTCTGACGGTGAGAGACACCTACAGGTGTCACTGATCAGCTACCGTCTGCTCAAGCTGGACAGCCCCCGGCCAATTGGGTGCTGATCCGCCACAGCCTGCCTGCTTTAATGGGTGCTTGGGGCTAGGACAAAATCTGAATCGCAGGCTGTAAAACCAATGCACCAGGTACTAATAAAAAGAAAAATAGAAACCTCAAGCTATGGCTTGCAACCTGGAATGTGAGAACCATGTGTCCAGGATTTTCCACTGGCTTGACCAATATTGACGATGTGAGAAAAACGGCTATGATTGATGCCGAACTCAATCGTCTTAACATTGATATTGCTGGCCTGCAGGAGACTCGCCTCGCTGAGGAAGGGTCACTCATGGAATCAATTACACCTTCTTTTTTTTGGGAGGGTAGAGGGCAGACAGGAAAAAGGCAACAAGGGCTTTGCAGTGAAGAATTTGCTACTGGGAATGATTGAAATTCCAGCAGGAGGAAATGAAATACTATTATCCCCGAGCTTGGCAACCTCTTGTGGTTTTGCCGCCATTATTACTGCATATGCACCGACACTCGATTCCTCTGATGATGTGAAGGATTCGTTCTATGAGGAGTTAGAGTCCGTGATCAAGGCAGTTCCAAAATCTGACTACATTTATATGCTCAGTGATTTCAATGCTCGTGTGGGCAAGGACTCGAGTTCATGGCCAGTGTGCCTTAGAAAATACAACATCGGTCGCATGAATGAAAATGGGCAAAGGCTGCTGGAGCATTGTATCAAAAATGACCTATGTATTACAAACTCCTTTTTTAAAACAAAAGAGCTGCATAAGGTCACATGGAATCATCCAAGATCCGGTCATTGGCACCAGCTGGACTTCACCATCACACAGAGACAACATCTGAACCATATATCATTGACTCGAAGTTACCACAGTGCTGACTGTGATATGGATCATTCTTTGGTTGTTGTAAGCGTTAGACTGAGACCAAAGAGAATCTACACAGCTAAACACAAATCTAGCCGCAGGAGTAATATTATTAACACTCACGATTCAGTTTAACAGCACCTTGAAGACGCTTTGACTGATACACCAGACAATTGTACAGTGGGGGTCAACTTAAGGAAACTCTTTATAAAACTGCCGTAGAGGTTTACGTCACTGTGGATTATAAGAGGCAGGACTGGTTTGCGGCAAACAGCCAGACTCAACAGCCCTTGATTGATAAGAAGAAGATAGATATCTTAAGAAACAAGGAAAGACCAAAGCGTAACACTCTGAGTGAGCTAAAGCAAGCTAGGAAGGATGTGCAAAAGGCTGCCAGTTATGTGAGTCCCTTCAAATCGCAAGTGATAAGGGAAACGTCAGAAGCATGTATGAAGGAATAAAGAAAGCCTGTGTTCCATTGATCAAAAGAAGTGCACCATTGAAAACGTTGACTGGAGAAATCATAACTGAAAAGAAACAGCAGATGGACAGTTGGGTAGAGCACTATTTGGAGCTTTACTCAAGTGGGACCAAACTAGCGGATGATGCCCTCATCTCCATGGAGGCTCTACCAACTCTTGACCACCTGGACACACTTCCCACCATAACAGAAGTTAAGTGTGCTATAAATCAACTTGCATCTGGCAAGGCTTCAGGTAAGGATGGGATTCCAATAGAGATTATTAGAAGCTGGCAAGACACACTCACTCTACAGATCCACCAGCTAATAGAGCTATGCTGGCGAGAAGGACAAGTCCCACAGGATTTCAAAGATTCAAGTATCATAACACTGTACAAGAACAAGAGCGATCAGAGCAACTGCAACAACTATAGGGGTATCTCAATTCTGTGTATTGTTGGAACAATATTTGCCAGAATTATTCTGCGCAGACTTCAAGTCCTAAGAGATCAAGTCTACCCAGAAACACAGCGTGGCTTTTGACAGAACCGGTCTACCATTGATATGATATTTTCATTACGACAAATGCAAGAAAAATGCCGTGAACAGAATCAATCACTGTTTATTGCCTTCATCGACCTCACAAAGGCATTTAATTTGGTCAGTCGTGAGGGTCTGTTCAAGGCACTAAAGAAGACTGGCTGCCCACCAATTCTTCTGTCCATTGTGGAATCGTTCCACACAGACATTAAGGGTATAATCAAGTTTGATAGTGCAACTTCTGAAAAAATCAAGAGCGGAGTTAAGCAAGGTTTTGTACTAGCTCCTACCCTTTTTGGAATATACTTTTCACTTCTACTGAAATATGCCTTTCGTGATCAGGATGGTGGTATTTTATATTCACTCACGCTCAGATGGCGGCCTCTACAATGCTCAGAGATTGAAGGCCAAGACCAAAATTAGGAAGGTACTGATCAAATAGTTGCTTTTTGCAGATGATGCTGCAGTTACGACCCACTCTGAGGAAGAATTACAATGTCTACTATCTGCATTCTCCAATTTTTGTTCTGAATTTGGTTTAACAATTAGCACAAAGAAAACATAGATTATGTCACAAGGTTGCACATGGGGTACCATCAATCTTTATTGACGACGCCGAACTAGAGATGGTAGACCATTTTACATATGGTTGATCAGTGGTAAATAGCAAATTATCCCTAGATCAGGAAATCAACATCCGGATTGGTAAGGCAACAACAACAATGAACAGGTTAAGAAAAAGAGTGGGAGAAAATGGAGCTTACTAAATGTTTTGCATATCCTTTACAGGACATCGCTGTCAACATCAGCATCTTTCAGCTGTATGTTGATTTCTTGGCAAGATTACGCTCAGCGGCCGGCTCAGTTATCCCGCAAGTCACCAGCGGGGGTTGAACCGCTCCCAGCTCTCGCCCTGCTACGAGACTCTGCGTGATAAACGGGATTACGGAGAAAGTGTTGTAACCCCTCGGCCAGAGAGACCGGCTCACACCAAGAGAAACGTTTAAACAGCTTTCATATGTGGTGTCTACGAAGAATTCTTGGTATTAAGTGGCAAGACAAAATCACAAATACTGAAGTATTGGAAAGATGAGGTTGTGTGACTGTTTATTCCATGCTCAGTCTTCGTAGACTTAGATGGATAGGACATCTTAGGAGGATGGATGATGGTAGAATACCAAGGGACATCTTTTTTGGTGAATTACAGATGGGTAAGAGAGCTTAGGGTCGGTCTCTACTACGATACAAAGATGTGTGTAAACGGGACATGATTGTTACAGGCATTGATAATGCACATTGGGAGCAAGTCACCGCTGCATACCCGCGTTCGAAACACAGCTGCGGGCGATTTGGCAGCAGACCGTCTTGCGTTGATTTTCTTTTTTTTGCGAAATGATTTGAGTGCCGGTCGTTCAGAAAGCAATGACAAACTACTGGACGTAAACTTACCAAGAGATCACAATAGCAAAAATGCTGATGTTGATTGCGATGTGCTGTAAACGATATGCAACTAACTGTTTTAACCCAAATTAGGTAATGACCATTCAAGACTTAATGGCTATAGGATTATCACCTTAAAAGTACAGTTGGCAAGGTATTGGACAAGACAGTTATCGTTACGTTATAGGAATACTTCCATATGGAAAAGCTATTCCCAAGAAAGCTGGGACGTTACATGCCAAAGAAAGACACCTGGTCACACACAACAACATATGGTTTTGATGTATATGAGTGGCTTCAGACAATGGCAGCAGCGCTGGATTTTGAGGACGCATACAACATAATCAAACTGTCGTCTGTCAATACGGCAAGGTGACAATAAATTCTGGTATACAAACATTTATATCTTCGTCGTGTTACAGGGTTCCTGTACTTTCCTGAGATGATCACTATGTGATCTACGAGAGGAGACTTCTCCAGCCCATTAGTGAGTGAACTTCTCCAGCCCATTGGTGAGTGAACTTCTCCAGCCTAGTGGTGAGTGAACTTCTCCAGCCCAGTGGTGGGTGAACTTCTCCAGTCTATTGGTGAGTGAACTTCTCCAGTCTATTGGTGAGTGAACTTCTCCAGTCTATTGGTGAGTGAAATTCCCTAGCCTATTGGTGAGTGAACTTATCCAGCCTATTGGTGAGTGAACTTAATTAGTCTATTGATGAGTGAACTTCTCCAGCCTATTGGTGAGTGAACTTAACTAGTCTATTGATGAGTGAATTTCTCCAGCCTATTGGTGCGTGAACTTAACTAGTCTATTGATGAGTGAACTTCTCCAGCCTATTGGTGAGTGAACTTAACTAGTCTATTGATGAGTGAACTTCTCCAGCCTATTGGTGAGTGAACTTAACTAGTCTATTGATGAGTGAACTTCTCCAGCCTATTGGTGAGTGAACTTCTCCAGCCTATTGGTGAGTGAACTTCTCCAGTCTATTGGTGAGTGAACTTCTCCAGTCTATTGATGAGTGAACTTAACTAGTCTATTGATGAGTGAACTTCTCCAGCCTATTGGTGAGTGAACTTCTCCAGCCTATTGGTGAGTGAATTTCTCCAGCCTATTGGTGAGTGAACTTCTCCAGCCTATTGATGAGTGAACTTAACTAGTCTATTGATGAGTGAACTTCTCCAGCCTATTGGTGAGTGAACTTCTCCAGCCTATTGATGAGTCAACTGAACTAGTCTATTGATAAGTGAACTTCTCCAGCCTATTGATGAGTGAACTTCTCCAGCCTATTGGTGAGTGAACTTAACTAGTCTGTTGATGAATGAACTTCTCCAGCCTATTGGTGAGTGAACTTAACTAGTCTATTGATGAGTGAACTTCTCCAGCCTATTGGTGAGTGAACTAAACTAGTCTATTGATGAGTGAACTTCTCCAGCCTGTTAATGAGTGAACTTCTCCAGCCTATTGGTGAGTGAACTTAACTAGTCTATTGATGAGTGAACTTCTCCAGCCTATGGATGAGTGAACTTCTCCAGCCTATTGGTGAGTGAACTTAACTAGTCTATTGATGAGTGAACTTCTCCAGCCTATTGATGAGTGAACTTCTCCAGCCTATTGGTGAGTGAACTTAACTAGTCTATTGATGAGTGAACTTCTCCAGCCTATTTATGAGTGAAATTCCCTAGCCTATTGGTAAGTTTACTTCTCCATCCTATTGGTGAGTGAAGTTAACTAGTCTATTGGTGAGTGAACTTTTCCAGCATCCCAGTGACCACCGGTCAATCTTCATTTGTGGCTCCATTTATTTAGAGGCTAAAGCCATGGTTAGGGTATAATTGATTGGTTGGTTGGGTGGTTGGTTGGTTGGTTGGTTGGTTGGTTGATTGAGTGGGTGGGTGGGTGGTTGGTTTGGTGGTTGGTAGATGGGTTGGTTGATTCGAATGTTGGTGGATTGGTTGGTTCGTTGGTTGATTTGTTGGTCGGTTGGCTGGCTGGCTGATTGGATGGTTGGTTGGTTGTGTCTTTTATCTTCACACACTCCACATTGTTTATCCTACACACATCCGGCACTTTGCTATCCTCCACACATCCCACACTTTGCTATCCTGGAAACAACCCACAATTTGCTATCTACCATACATCCCTCACTTTGCTAGCCTCCACACAACCCCTTTGCTATCCGCCACACATCCGATACTTTGCTATCAAATACACAACCCACACTTTGCTATCCTCCACACTTTTCAAACTTTGCTGCCCTCCACAGAACCTATAATTCCAGATAAATCGTAAGAAATAAAGTGTATCGAACACGTGGACTAATAAACGCGAAATACACAGTATTCGTATCCAGCCATTGGTGCAACACTATTGATCTTATCTTGTCATATCAACCAATCATACGTCCCATAACAAAAACGTATAACCTTGGTACCCATGCTTAAAACTAGCAGGCTTCTCTAAAAGATATCGCTTTAAATATCGCAGCTAGAAAGTTGGATCACAGAAATCTGGTGAAATCTTCTGCTCGCATCCATGTCGCCTCGTTGGCCAGTTCTGAGCGACACTGGAAAATAATGTAGAGAGATGGCGACATTAATCTTGCATGGAAGAGAAAACCATTGATCTGGCAATCATCACCTTACCCCTGTATCTCTAGTGCAACAAAACTTGCATCTTCTTCTTCCCCTGCACTCCGACGGTTCCCAAACGTTTTCGTATTACCGTCACTTTGTATTATAGACCTCTATCCCAACACTTCTTCCCACACATACACACACATACACACACATATATATATATATATATATATATATATATATATATATATATATATATATATATATATATATATATATATATATATATATATATATCTTATATATAAATTAGGATGTGCGTCCGTATTTATGTATCTCTGTATGTATGTATGTATGTCCTTTATTTGTTCGCGAACGGCCCATCCGATTGAGATGAAATTTTCTACACGCCTTCCTTTCATTCCAGAGCTGTCAACTGTGATATTTTGTTAGTGTGAAATCGCCTGCTTACCCAGTATTATTTCATTTTTCATTTTTCATCATAATTTCATATATCTCAGGGGACCTAACTCTGTTAAAGTTATTTCAAGGGGCATAACATTTCTGTATAACTTATAGTCATAATGTGGCATCGTTTTCAAAGATTTATAAACTCTTTGTCCATAGTTATGTACCGGCATATGAGTTATAATAAATAATGATACAATCTGTAAGGCATTTTCAAAGTTTTCATAAAAATGATGCACAATGCATAACATTGTAACTCATCTTTTTTTGCTTAAGAAGTTACTGTAGTCATGCAGGTGATTAGAAAGAGTTTTCATTAAAAATAATGGATGGTGTGTGGTAGAACGTTCTTTTAAGTTACATTTTTTTTGTTGTATGAATTTAATGAAGCCGGACAGGGTCAGGCAGACAGATAGACAGACAGACAGACAGATAGACAGTCGGGAACAGGAACTTATATGACTACTTATATAAATTAAATGAGATGCTTCACACCAGGAGCTGGGCGATGTCGGGCCGGGTCAGACAGACAGACAGACAGATAGTCGGTAACGGGAACGGGAACTTATATGACTACTTATATGAATTAAATGAGATGCTTCCCACCAGGGACTGGGCGAAGCCGGGCAGGGTCAGCTAGTATATATATAAACACACATCTGTTTCGTGGTATTAAGTCTATCACACATTCAACAACTGTGTATGTTGTGGAACCTGTGAAGGCCGTTGAAATAGCATAGAAAACATTTATTTACAGATTGAATGGCACTCAGTGTATGGGATAGAAAATAGTAGAGATAAGAAGATACATTACGTAATACAAAAACTGAAAATCTATAGGCACGCAGGGATGTTAACAATTTCCGACAAGGCGTAGATGAAGGAACGACGAACATCTAGCAGGCACCATAATCATGTGTCTTACCAGCTGGCGTAGGCGCCCATGTCTCTCCACAGATCCCGGTCGTTCGTGTTCAAGATCAGCTCTGCTGATGATATTCCTCCATACCACCTTCTCAATCCATCCAGCATCATTTCTCTTAGTCTAACTCTGCCTCTTTTCCCGTTGATCTTTCCAGTTGTCACGGTGATCTTCAATACCCCTCTTCTCATCACATGACCAAAGAAAGCTGCTTGTTTCTTTTTTATTGTTGTATACAATGTTCTAGTTTCAGTAGCCACTTTCAGGCAATCGTTGTTAATTACTTTGGCAATCTAAGGTATTCGCAACATTCATCTCAGGAACCACATCTCTGTTGCTTCCAAGCTCTTCCCGCGAGGGTAAGTCAGGAAGTTATACACCACAATTATTAACTCACTTAATCATAAAGATAGAAGCATTATATTTGCACCCATTTGAGCGAATGAAAGAAGAACAATTCGTACCGATTTAAGTTAACCGTTACCGGTTTCCGTGGCCAAAGGCTTGCGAAAGCGGTTCGTGAGCCGCTTACCGGGCGTTTAAAACTCAGCTGCGACAGATTTGTGCAGCAGACCGTGTCGCGTTGTGTTATAACGTGTTGGTATGGGAGCCGGTCGTTCAGAATGTAGTGGCAAACTACTGAACGTAAAAACTTGCCTAGTACATCAACAGCAGCTGAAAAATGCTGGTGTTGACTGCAACGTCCTGTAAGGGATTTGCAACATTTTAAAAAAAAAGTTAACCATGTTTTGCTGTTTGTGATTATCTAGGCTACTGTACGTTCAGTAGTCTTCCATGGATTTCTGATTGGCCGACGCTCATTCTATTGTGAATATCAACACAAAACGGTCTGCTTCCAAATGGCCTGCCGCTGACTTAGAACCCTGTATGTCGGGATCGTGAGATGTGTGTCCACTAGCCCTAAGTTAACATAGTGGCTACCGTAGTAACTGAAGGGTCTTCTCAGTGATTATATGTTGTGTTTTGTGTATATATTTGTTTGCTGATATAGGCTAGTCGACGAAACGTCCAGTGTTTTTCGTAATTGTGTTATGTAAAGCTGCATTACTTTGTGTTATTTTATACTATTTATATTTTCACAGCTTTACCGCAGTTCCACTAATTTTATTCATACTAACTGAAACACGAAGCCTGGAGAGACAAAGCAGCAGTTGGCATCAAAATAAGTAAACATGAGTAAGTTTTTTTTTTCTTCAACAAAACGCGAACGCGGCAAACTGTCTCTCCACCTGGTCGTTAAGACAACACCACGACAACACTGGGACCAGATAAGAATCAGCGTGGCCAGGTCAGTGAATGCTTGTTTGACAGGTTCTTCAACTATGACAGGAAATGAAAGACTTTAGGTTCTGGCAAGTGTTTACTACCAAACTATTGATTGCTGCAAATAAATAACTTTATTTTTGTTCATTCTCCCATAGAATTGTTGTCCCACGCTTACTGTCCTACAAGCGTTGACCTCATTACATCTGCACTGTTTTTTTTAAGACACCAGCCGATTGTGACGTTTATAAAGATTCACTATCTATATTCTTTCTCGATTTCGTCCTACTTCTCTCTCCCTCCCTCTCTCTCTCTCTCTCTCTCTCTCTCTCTCTCTCTCTCTTACTCTCTCTCTCGCACTTCTCTTCTTTCTTTCCTTTTCCCTCTCTTCCCTGTTTCTGAGTCCTCCTCTCAGTATTTCCTTTCTCTGTCTCCCTATCTCTCCCGTGTCTGCCTTTTCTCTGTTCTCCTGATCTTCCCCTTGATACCCCCCCCCCCCTAATTTTCGATCAGCTGCTCTCATCAAACGTTAAGGACCGACATCACAGTGCTCCGTCCCCACCTTCAGCAGCCGGCGAAGAGTCCCAATACTAATGCTGCCAGTAGCAGTCTGATTACGTGTCCGTCTGGCATTTCCTCGGAGTACTCATCCAGTGCTGGTTGACTAGTAGATAGCCCACTCACTCTCCCTCGTGTTGGTCCCTCCTAAATCACCTGGTGATGAACAATTGTTTGCCCCACCGTACACGAGCCTAACATCAACCTCAACTGCAGCCTCTTGAAATCAGCAACAGACAAACATTTTATCGAGACGCCATCGTAATGTGGAGGTGACAGGTTCCAGACCACGTGCGTGTATACCTGTCAATCTTTTGTGAGTGCCAATCAGTGCCTGTGGGTGTCTTTCTCGGTGAGAAGATATGACGACACGGAAGAGATCTGACCACTCCAAGATATCATGTTGTCACCCAGGACACGTGACGGTTTCCCATCTCACCTCTCGTCAACTGCCCGCAATGAGTTTCCCAATCACTCTAACACGACACAACACACATCTGGTAGTTTCATAGCAGTCCCGCCAGGAATTCATAAGCGGGCAGGTAGGTAGTGACAGTATGCATGCCACCTGACCAGTGCCAGGTGCAATGTTGAATTGTCTATCTGCTATGCATTATCTTTGTTTTTGCTATGTTAAGATTAAGTTGTGATTTTCACTATTCAATTTGGTTAAGGTTATTAGGTTTTCTATACCATTATCTGCCGGTCTCCCTGGTCTAGGTGCCACACGACTTTCTCCGTAATCCCGTATACTCTCGTGAGTAGCGTGACGTGCTCGAGAATTGGTAGCGGTTCTCTCCGCGTCGGTAACTTAGTGGGTATTTGAGCCGATCGCTCAGAATGTAATGGCAAACTACTGAGCGTAATCTTGCCAAGAAATCCACAATCAGCTGAAAGATGCTGATGTTGACAGCGATGTCCTGTAAAGGATATGCAAAAAAAAAATACCATTATGTGTTATGGATAGCAATACTGTATCATCAGCATACCGAATCTCTGGTATGTCATGACCACCGATATTTAAGGCATCATATAGCTCCCTGTTTATATCATCTCTGACATTTCTCATTATATTTTAGGCGTACAGGTTAAACAAATAGGGCGATAGCACACAGCCCTGACGGACTCCTTGCTTGATATCAAACCAATCTTATGTCTCGCCATCTATTCTAACTGCTGCTTCTTGGTCTAGATCAGGGGTCACCTAATTTTTTTCACGGCGGGCCGGATAACTGACAAAATGACGAGGGCGGGCCGCATACTCATTCTGTACAATACTTGCGCCGGTCTCCGTGGCAATGGTCTTACGAACGCGGTTCGTATTCCCGTATACCTGTGTTCGAAACACAGCTGCGCGCGATGTGACAGCAGACCGCGTTGCGCTGGTTTTTTTACGCTATGGTATGGGTGCCGGTCGTTCAGGAATCAATGGCAAACTACTGAACGTAATCTTGCCAAGACATCAACAACAGCAAAACAATACTGGTGTTGACTGCAAACGTCCTGTAAAGGGAATGCAACTAACTTTAACAATACTCGCAAGCCAGAACGAAAGCTCTGGGGAAAATGACAAAAAATAAGTTAATCATAGGTGAGTGGCGTGCAATGCACTAAAAACAAAGACAACCAACATATTTAATTACTTAAAAAATTATCAAAGAAGGCGACGTTAGCAAAAAGATAGTTACATCAGCCCTAGTGTGCACATATCCGAATCTCACAAACTAAGCAGCAAAACAGATTAGTGAGATTTGTAAAACTGATATTTGGCTTTTAAGATATCATCAATGTTTGGTTTGGAATTGCCGCATCCAATCAAGATAATTGCTTACAAATGTTCATCAGTCAATCTCGTTCGATGTGTTGACTTCAAAAATTTCATATTTGAAAATGTTTGCTCGCAGTCATAAGTTATTCCAAACACTGATACCATACCAGCGGCAAATTTCTGCAGTTTCAGAAACTCAACATCAGGTAAGCAGCTGTAAAATTCAACACGTTTTCCTTCTCTGTGCTTCTCTTTCAACAATTCATTTGCTTGCAAATCAATGAGGTCCAACTGTAGCTCAATTGGCACATCATCAAGGTTACAATCGAACGGATTCTGGAACAGAAGAATGTTACTCTCAATTCCTTCAAGATCTGAAAATCTTTCCAAAAATGCTTCAAGTCATGAATCATTTTTTTTTTTCGGAACATCGAGGTTGACAACTTCGGCGGTTGTAGCGCAAAGCTCTTTGAACCAGTGAAAATGAGAAAAGTTTTCTCCTTCTAGTTGTGCTCCAAACAATGACAGCTTTCTCCGAAATCTTTTGACGATTCTGTAGAGAGCATAGACGAGGTTATGCTTTCATTGAAGTTTCAAATTCAGTTCATTCATGTGGGATGAGATGTCGACCAAGAATGACAACTTTGACACCCAGGTAGGATCTGACATCTGTGGATCAGCTCTATCTTTTTCAGTGAGGAAATCATCTATTTCTTTTCGGAGCTTGTAAAAACGAAACATATATTTACCACAAATAAGCCATCTCACTGATGTGTGATAAGGCAAGTCACAGAATCAGAATCAATTTCTACAAGAAAAGCCTGGAACTGACGGTGATTGAGTGCATGTCCCCGAATGAAGTTCACAGCAGAAACGACTTGTTTCAGTACACAGGAAATATCTAAGTCTTTTCCACAGTGTGCTTGCTGATATATGATGCAGTGTGTGAACAGAGCGACCGGAATTTGCAAATCTTCCAACTGAGTCCTGATCTGCCCCTTCCTCACTCCAGCCATGTTTTTTTTCCGTCATCAACTGTAACACATCGAAGCTGGTTCCACTGAAGGTTATAGTCTTGCAACATATTGTGCGCTTCCATGGAAATGTCTTTTCCAGTTGTTCCATGCATGCTGCAAACGGATGCCAACTCTTCCGTTATCTGAAAGTCCAAACTGACACCACGAATTAACACGAGAAGTTGTGACGTACTCGAGAGATCAGTAGACTCATCCAGCGCCAGAGAATACCACAACAAGTTCCTAGTTGTCTCGCGTATCTGTAGCACTATGTTCTCTCCAGGGTCTTCTGTTCTTTGCACAACTGAACTTGCCGAAAGGCTGATAGTCCCAAATAAATCGGCTTTCTCAGGACACAAGTCATTTGCTGCTTCCATTATACACTCTTTGATAAAGTTGCAATCAGTAAACGGTTTCCTCGTTCTGTCATCTCACGCACAATTTTGAAACTTGTACGAGTGACAGATTCATTTTCAGCAAACTTTCTCGTGAAGAGATTTCTTTGTGTTTCTAAACCACGTTTCATGGATTCATATTTCTCAGAGCGTAACTTTCCAGAAAACTTTGAATATGTTGATAGGTGTTTTGTTTCGTAGTGACGCTGAAGATTGTATTCTTTCAAAACGGCACCACTTTCTCTGCATATTACGCAAATGGTTTTCTGGTTCCTTGTTTCCACAAAGAAGTACTTTACTCCCCATTCTTCACTGAAAACGCGAAACTCGGTGTCCACTTTTCTTTTCTTGGTAGCCATAATGAAGGGTGACGTACACGGGATGTGAAAATGAAAATTACATTGAATTAGAAACATAATTAAAATCCTATTGAAACACAAGAACAAGAGAGGACTGGGGTCACTGGTGAAGCTACGGCTCATCAAAGGTACATATAAAGTTTATAGGTACCTTTGGTAATAGAATATATCTCATAATAAGGTTTGCAAAATATATATACAGGGCCGGCTTAAATAAACAGCCAGGAGCAGAGTTTTTCAACCGGGGTTCGGCGATTGGCAGCCATGGGTTCCGCCGAAACAGACCGAAATCGCCTAAATGCAACATTTCTGCCCTCTGGTTTATTACATAATGTAGGACAGACACTTGGATCATCGCACAGAGTTCTTGAGCAACATAAACATTTGCGTAAGTATTTGCTCCAGCTGAAAGGTTGAAACACATTGGCCTAGAGACCAGCTTGATTAACACCTTGACCTGGGAATTTTTCTGAGCTGGGAATACAATTTTCGTAATAACACGAGACTTCTATGGCATTTTTAATGCAATGTTTGCTATTTTATTGCTTCTATTGACACTTGTAGCTCGCTTACCTACCACTGTCAAACAAAGAAATCCTTGTTACCTGCCTACAAAATGGATGACCGGCAAAAAGAAGTAAATATTTTGGAGCATCCGACCTGTGTTGACAGCCGGACGCATCTGGGGGAGGGAAAGATGTCAGAGCGTAGGCTGCACTACCATCAGCAGGGGAAGGACTAGGGAAGGCGCGAAATAAGCAAACATTACAATAAAGAAGAAAATCTAGATACAATAATTTATAATTGAAAATAGTAAATTTAAGTTTGGAGAGAACAATAATTGAGGTGTATATGCCTGGGAAGAGAGGAAGAGGAAGGCCAAAGAGAAGATAGGTGCAGGATGTGGCGGATGATCTCCAGATGGGTATATCGGACGTGGGACATCTTGCTCATGATCGAGAGTTTTTCCGGAAGGCTGCTATGGGAGCGAGGTTCTGCAAAGAAAATGCTACTGAATGAATAAATGAAATTTAAGACACATAACAGTCAGGTCTCCGCACGTGTGAAAGATCTCCTATTATTCTAATCATAATATTTAGATTTAAATTGTATCACAACGTCTCGTGTTCCATATGTTATATCAAGCAAGTTCGAGGACCGTCGGCGGGCCGGATGAAATGACATCGCGGGCCGGATCCGGCCCGCGGGCCGTAGTTTGGTGACCCCTGGTCTAGATAAAGCATTTTTATGAGTTGTATTACATGTGATGACCGGTCTCTCTGGCTGAGGGGTTACAACACTTTCTCCGTGATCCCGTTTATCACGCAGAGTCTCGTAGCGGGAGAAAACTGGGAGCGGTTCGACCCCCGCTGGTGACTTGCGGGATACTGAGCCGGCCGCTCAGAAAGTAATGGCAAACTACTGAGCGTAATCTTGCCAAGAAATCAACAGACAGCTGAAAGATGCTGCTGTTGACAGCGATGTCCTGTAAAAAAAATTTTGTTGCGTATCCCTTACGGGACGTTGCAGTCAACACCAGCATTTTCAGCTGATATTGGTGTACTAGGCAAGTGTTACGTTCAGTAGTTTGCCATTTCTTTCTGAACGACCGGCTCCTATACCTTTTTCGAAAAAACCAGCACCGCTGTGATTCGAACCCGGGTATACGGACTCACAAACCGCGTTTGCAAGCCCTTGGCCACAGAGACCGGCATGTCCTGTAAAGGATATGCAAAATAATAAAAAAATCTACACTTCTCTATTAAATAACGCATGTTGAATATGTGATCTCTTGTTCCTCTTCCTTGTCTAAATCCAGCTTGAACCACGTTAATTTGTTCTTCCATTTTCTTACGAAGTCTTCCCATTATGATTTTTAGTAGAATTTTACTTGCATTTCTAATCAGGGCAACAGTTCTATAGTTGGTGCATAATTTCAGGTAGCCCTTTTTTGGTTTTGGAATGAAGATAGTTCTCTTCCAATCTGTTGCCACAGCTACGGCCATATCCACCCTGACATGACCTTGAACTGTCTCCGACGAGGAAGTTAACCCAACGGGTTGACAGTGATCAATACGGTTGTGATGCCTGGAAGGGGAGGGGGTGGAGGAGGCGAAAAACAGCCTGAAAACATTCTTTGAGCGAGAAATTTTCTGAGCTCTGCGGGGCGATCTTTTACACAAGAAAATTAAATGCTATGTACTTTTGTGCTGTAATGTCAGCCAGTTCACAAGTGGTGCGGAGAGATCTTGATGTCCGTGCACAATAATTGACTCATTATATATTTATCAATCCTCCGATACATAATGGCAGTGTTACTGATGTTATTATTGTTATTTTTACTATTATTAACATAGTAATATCATGATTATTATTATTACCGTAATTAATATAGTAATATTGTTATTAAAGTATTAATATTTATTGGGCACTTTATTAGAAAACATAAACTAGAGAACTTTTTGACAATGGCAAAGATTTAGGGGGAAAAACAAGGGGAAGGCAGAGAAGTAAATACCTGGATGGCTTAGCCACATCGCATGGTCGAGATAAGAACACAGAGCTGATCAGCGACTCATGATCGTGTGAGATGGCTAAACATTACCGCCCACGTTTATCAGCATGGCACGTGATAATTAATATACTATCTATCTATCTATCTATCTATCTATCTATCTATCTATCTATCTATCTATCTGAGACAGTGTGGAAAACGCTTTTCTCAAAAATCGCTCAAACTTACCGGGAGAATATAAAATGGAATATTTTTGAAACCAAAAGGTCGAGGGCCAGGATTGTTTTTGAAATAGTCATAGGTTGAGCGGGAGTGCCGAATAGCGGCAAGGCCATCCTCTATTGTTGACTAGCAGTTACTCAGGGAGAGGAGTGCCAAATGTATTGTACCTTTGGGTTCAAGCTGTCAGAGGGACAACGGCAAACTTTAGAGGCGGCATAATTTATTAGTACAGGCGGCATTGGAAGCGACCTTGGCTGTCAGAATAACGCCATACTCCCAAAATTTATGGGAGCGGGAAAAAGTACATGAAATCAGGACTGGACTTGGCCGTGAACTCCAGCTAGCAATGTTGATTTGGGTTAATGCAGAGTGAGTATGCAAATTAATCAGGGTATGCGAGGTACTGATTGGATGACCTTAGCGAAATGGGAGATGGCATGGTCACGTGATTCAAGAAAGACGCCAAATCGAGTTGGATATATACGCGGTACAGCAAACAGTTGGAGAGATAAGCAGATGTGGAACGGCCGAGTGCAGATACTCAAAGGCTGTTGAGAACAATAAGACTGTGGAAACTCTGGTCGGGCAGATAAACCCGAGGACCAAAGAAAGCACGGACTTAAGTGTTGGAAAAAGAACCGCCCTAAAGAAACTATTGATTGCTACTGTCAATTGCAATCATTAAGGAAAGTCACACAAGACTAGAGTGGGCTAAGAGGACACACGTTTGATGGGATCATCCAGAGGACTGCGTCGAACAAAGTTGGAAGGAGCCTGACTTTATTGGAAAGTGGCGAAATCACTCTGAGGCGGGCGGTGATCAGACAAAAGCACCCGTAGGCAGGCGAGCAATTATCCACTGGACAGGAATCTTACGTAAGTTGGTTAAGGTTAATTTGTATACCTGTTAGTCTATAGTCGGTCGCGGTAATGGTACTTAGGTTTAGAAAGCAATGGCAAGCTACCGTGGATAAAGTTACCGAGGAATCGTGAGCGGTCAGTGAAAGCTAGGATTGACTGCGACATTCTGTAACGGACCCCGGACCCGTATCTAACTACCTAGCTATAATAACAGGCTAAACCAGGGAGCATTGACAAACTACTGAACATTAACCCGCTAAAAAGGAACCACACCCGGCAAAGAGCAGGGCTGGATGCGACGTCCTGTAAATGACCTATATTTAAATGGCTGATCTATAGTGTTGGGAGTCATATTAATCGATTAGATTAGCTGAGTGTCGATAAACTATGTATGCATATGTAACCAAGCAATTAGACGTACACAATTAGTGAGAACTAGGCGAGTGCAACATGTAAATATGGAATGAAAGGCTACAGCAATAAAATAAACACGCCGAGATCGAGTCTAGCAGGCGACTGAGAAGCGACCACTAGGTCAAGCCAAACAATGGGACCAGCTGGCTACTGCAATTAAACGGACCCGGAACAGGCCTGTGAGGAAAATAATGCAGTGTTGTGTAGCAGAGGGGAAATCGGGGTCAGGCTCTGTTATGATTAGCGCGAAAGACAGTATCGCCCTGCGAATTTAAAGTCGCGGGTTCGGATCTTCACGGAAAATCGGGAATAAGGCAAGATGGGGAATAGATAGAATAAAGATAGATGGGGAATGGTGGTATACAACTGGAGGCGTGGACGCGCACTAAGTGAGCTGAAGGGAACAGGAATGCCTTTGGATAGAAACGTTACAGACTGGTTGTGAGAATATCTGGGGTAAGGAGAAGGACAGTTGAGTCCATACTTCAAGGACTGAATATTGAAGAAGGTTGGCTAGTAAAGACGATGGACTATACTGCGGGAATGGATGAAGATGCACGTTGATCAATTTTCATGGTTAGGATGTTGTTAGGTGTGATATTAGTCTATGTCGTCAACATGGGTTTGTGTTAACAACTGTGTGGGTTTATGTAGTCGATGTTGACGGCCCATAATGATGATTAATCTTGAGTGAACTTATGTACTGCAGAAGATTATTAGGACTGTAGGGGTTTCAGTGGAAAGGGGCATTTCAGATATGTGATTGGTGGGCAGTACCGGTGTCCCATCTTGTTGTCTTATAATTACTGTTGGAGTACCAAGCTGCAATGATATTGTTAATGATGGGGATTTATGTTGTTGAGAATGTATATATATAAGTATATATAATATTAACACATGCTGTTGAGGACGACGATGGCGCCAATGATAATGAGACAGGGCGCTAGTACATGTCACTGGTGTATTGTGTTGTCGGCCTCGGGGACAGAAGTGTTGTTGTTACCTGATGTAGTTGTTAATATGTGGTGTTCAGTTATCAGCGGTTGTGTTGTGTTCGGTGCGGGGAAACCCGGCCGGTGTGGGCAAGCGGATCAGGCGTTATTGTTTAGGGTTGTCCCGCTGCCGAATTGTATGTGTCTGTCCACTGTGGAGAGACTATCAGTGTCGGCGTGGGTATTGTATTAATATCACATGATTATTACACATGATGCAGTGTTTAGCGGATGATGGATTGATGTTGGCATCGGGGAACACTGGTTGATGGTGTACGACCGCCCAGGCAGTGATGGAATATCACTGACCCGATGTCAATACACGTAGCAGAAGACGAGGGTGAGTAGCAGGTTAATGACACCCGATGATGCTGTTCACATAGTCAAGGGTGTCTTTTTGTTTAATTTTCAGGTTGTCGCTTGATCGATTGCCTGGGTAAACTAGTGGGTGGTCATTTGACGGTGGTAGTCCGTGTGTGTGCATCCTTATTAGATTCATGTACTTTCTTGTCAGATTTGCGTACTTCCTTATTATATTCTCCTGATTGATATGTGACTAGTTGGTGGCTTAGTTGCCATTCCTTAGATTTTATGTTCGGTCAATGGTATTCTCAAGTTGTTAGTTATTTGACAGCATTTTTCCCATATTACTTGGGATTGTTTTCACACGATACTTTGTATACTTTGTAATTTCTTTTGAGAAGCAAATAAACTTGATTCAGTGTTAGCTTTTTCTTCTTAGTGCCTGTACTGTGCTTGTCGGTTAGGATAGTGTTGTATTCGTGACCTGCGTACCTATATACTTGTGAGGTTGGTAGATAAAACCAAGGGTAATCACAAATCAGTGGTTACCTCTACAACCGGAAGACGGACAATCTTTATCTATCAATTCTTTATTCTTTACACCTCTCTTCCTTCCTCTCTCTGACCTTTATTCTGCTCCTTCTCTCTCTCTCTCTCTCTCATCTCTCATCTTCGTGCTATCACATATCCATCTATCGATCTATCTATCTATCTATCTATCGATCGATCTATCTATCTATCTATCTATCTATCTATCTATCTATCTATCTATCTATCGATCTATCTATCTATCTATCTATCTATCTATCTATTTATCTATCTATCTATCTATCTATCGATCTATCGATCTATCTATCTACCTATCTATCTATCTATCTATCTATCTATCTATCTATCTATCTATCTATCTATCTATCTATCGATCTATCTATCGATCTATCTATCTATCTATCTATCTATCGATCTAAGTATATATCTATCTATCTATCTATCTATCTATCTATCCCTTCCCCTCCCTCCCTCCCTCCCTCCCTCCCTCTCTCTCTCTCTCTCTCTCTCTCTCTCTCTCTCTCAGGTCTTAGCCCGAGTCACCGTTTGACAGTAGACGGTACTGGTACTGCCTTCTTCCTGTTAGCGCTGAATGTTGGGCAGCGCTTACCAAACCTGACACCCAACATTGTGCCAACGGCTTTGGGCGGAGGGGCGCAATTGGGTGGGTTCAAGCCTTATCGCGGTGCGAGGAATTGCAGCCTAAGACTAAATGTTGTGATAGGTCAGGCAAGGCCCTAAGCCTTGGCTGGCAACTGGTCTATGATCGAAGCTTCGAAGGGCGGACAGGTTGAGCAATGCTTTGTTGATCCGACAAATGTTAATTTATTTATATCAACTGGAATATGCATCTATGAATCTGTAACTGGTCCCACTGTCAGAGTCTCACATGGAGTCGGTAGAAACATAAAGATAGAAGGGAATTAGATAAGGGGCATAACCCCAATACAAGGGAGACACACTCGAATGCTCGAACAATCTAGAGCCTTCGAGAAGCATTAGTCAGTTCGCCTACAGCTCCGTGGACACGCTGACCGCGTGCCAGGACCTGTTCCACGAGAAGCTCGAGGGGAGTTATAGCCCGTGTCCGATCGAGACACGTTAGAGGGCAGACGCCGACTGGACATCGAACAAGCAACAGGGCTTAACTTAAGGGGGACGTGTTAGATTGAACACAAGTGTATTTAGGAGTGTTACTCACTAGATCGATAGATGATAGAGTTTGTTGTAATGACCATGTATGATTGCTTTATGATTGCTTTGTTATAAACTCCTGTGATGTGCAACTCGAACGTAGCTGGCTGCGAAAACCATTCTTCGCCAGCTTACTGTAAATAAATGATATCAAATAGTATCAGAACGGAGTTTGTTGCCTGTATGAACCCAGGTTTCATTCTCCTAGGTATCTAGGACGGTGACAGGCTATTTGGGGGCCAAGCCGGTTTTGGCAAGCACAAGCTTCACTTTCCCGACAGCTCTTGGTTTTGCCAAGTAAAATATATCAACTTTCGTACATAACAAAGTCTAGAACTTTGCAGCTACTATCGTATCATCTATTAATAAGCTATTGTAGTCCCTCTAGAAAAGTATTTACGAATTATGTTCATGAAATTTGACATTGACATGACTGGACAATTACAGTGACAATTACTAATGTTTTTTTTTTTATTCCAGCATCAGATTGTTCCGCGAAAGATTGTGTGTATGTAAACTGTTCTCCAGCAGTGGCGAGAAAATAGGGGAACCAAACAACACTACAGCCAAGAAACCAGTAAATAAGATAAGTCCCATTTCATGCTCATTGCATCTCTTAACGATACTCACCATTTTTTTTCATTGATGTAAAATTTTTTCTATGTATTGCAATTTATGACATATACATGCACATTTTATGACCACTGAATTTATTCTATAGAAAGGGTGAATGTGAATAATTAAGGGATATAACCAATTTGTGTACACCTAAAATTTTTTCAAAGGGATTTAATTACTACAGATTTAACATTAGCTAAATTTACAAGATGTCAACATTAGAACATTGCATCGAGTTAGAAATTAAACTAGGGTATACCGCTGATAAACTTTCAGAATGGGCACAAAAGACACATTTAGAAAACATAGCACGAGAAGATAGGGCAGCGGAAAGAGAAGAGAAAAAGATGCAGGCAGAGAGAGAAGAGAAAAAGATGCAGATGCAAATAGAGGCCGAAGAGAAAAAGATGCAGGCGGAAAGAGAAGAGAAAAAGATGTAAATAGAAGCCGAAGAGAAAAAGATGCAGGCAGAGAGAGAAGAGAAAAAGATGCAGATGCAAATAGAAGCCGAAGAGAAAAAGATGCAAGCAGAGAGAGAAGAGAAAAAGATGCAGATGCAAATAAAAGCCGAAGAGAAAAAGATACAAGCAGAGAGAGAAGAGAAAAAGATGCAGATGCAAATAGAAGCCGAAGAGAAAAAGATGCAAGCAGAGAGAGAAGAGAAAAAGATGCAGATGCAAACAGAAGCAGAAAATAAAAGGTTAGAGATCGAAGCTGCTAGCAAACAAGCTCAATTAGACGCTGAAAATAAAAAGTTAGAATTAGAGACACAATTAAAATTAAAACAAATGGAAATTGATTCGAACTTGGAAATTTCAGTAAACAAGTTAAGGAGTAAGGAAGAGGAACAAAAATACAACAAATATAAAGGCTTAGTCAAACCTTTTTGTTCCGGGGATTCAATAAGTGCATACTTAGAGAACTTCGAGTGTTTGATGTCATACCATAACGTTTCAAAGGTCGATTGGGCGTTTATTTTGATGAGAAATTTAGCATTAGAGCCCTTAAAAGTGATAGAAACAATTCCACAAGACATGAGGAAAGATTATGATTATTTAAAACAAAAATTACTACAACATTTTCCACTAGATACAGCAGGCTATCAGTTGCAGTTTTCAAAATTGGCGCCATCACCCAACCCAACGTTCATAGTCTACGTGTCTACAGTCCAAGATATTTGTACAAAATGGATAACCTCAGCGTAAACAAATAACAACTATGATAAACTAAAAACAAAAATCATGAACACCATACCAACTCCTTTCTCTAAATTTCTAAGACAAAGTGATTGTAAGACTATCCAAGAAATCGAAAATAGAGGTAGTGCATATTTCACAGCTAACCGTGATATTTTTCAACTAAATATGAGTCAGAATGAAACAAAAGCTGTCACAAACACCAAATATTCAAAACCAAATGAGAATAGGTTCAAACAACGCTCTAAATTTACAAAACCAGTCCTGTGTCAATACTGTCATTTGACTCACGAACAGTACGCAATTTGTGATAAATCACCAACTTATCCACATCACCTTCAAATGATGGTGGAAAAACAAAAGAACAAAAGAAACGCGTACAAGAGAGCGGTCAAATGTTACTTTTGTCTAGCTTACGGGCATTATTCAGGACTTTGCGCCGGTCGCAAGATGATGAAGCAGGCCAATGCTGCATTGATAGATACATCTACGGATGAAGAAATTGAAGAACTGAATGAATGTGACATCCAGAATTAAAGTGCGAGTCAATCAGGTAATGCGGTAGAAATCATTAACACCATCAATAAGAACACCTGTAATACGTGCAGTAAATTTCAGTTGGATACAGCCTTGGATGTGGCCATACAATCCCTATATCCAATGAAATGGCCAACACAGCCTTAGCATCTAAAGGCAAGTTAAAAGTTGTGAAAGGGTTTGTTAATAACAAACTATGTACATTAATGCGTGATAGCGGAGCGACTCTTTGTGGAATTAAAAGAACATTAATTAATGACAAAGACTACACACACAACTACGTGACATGTCGCACATTCGCAGGCACCATCGAAAGATACCCCCTAGCACTGGCCGAAGTTCAGACACCTTTTCTATCAGGACAAGTGCTATGCGCAGTATTGGAAAAACCTTGTGCTGATATTATTCTTGTAAATCTTTCTAATATAAGATCCTGTTCTGAAGAAGAAATCAGGAAATGGGAACAGAAAAACGGCATCCAGGAAGCAAACAGTGATCACAGAACTAAAGAACACATTTGCATGTCTCAAACTGCCAAAAGCACAAGGGAGACCACCGATGACGGAATTCGAAATGAATTCACATAGGTGCATAACACAGGGGCGGTCGAATCTGTCAACGACAACATCAACATAAAACCTCGAATTGAGGATGTCACCGAAACGCAAAATTGTGAACCTGTAAATGTGTAACAACAGACAGAACACGCCAATGTAGTGACAAGACAAATGACTCACAAAACACATAACGAACAACTTCAGGAGTCGCTACAAATCATTTCACCCAATATTACCACCACCGAATTTATACAAGAACAAAAAGCAGATCCAACCCTTTCGCAATACTTTCGACTAGTAGGATTGAAGCCAAAATTGACGAAAAACGCTTCTTGGACATTCAGACTAAATAACAATATTCTAACGAGGTTATATACCAGAGATCAAACCACGATACAACAAGTGCTCCTACCTCAGTCACATCGTGACTAAGTGCTTCATATAGCCCATGACTCACCTTTCGGAGGTCATATGGGTTATGAGAAAACCAGGGCCAGAGTCCTGGGCCAATTTTATTGGCCTAAATTTTGCCAGCACATAAATAACTATTGCAAATCTTGTGATATCTGTCAGAAGTTAATTAAGAAGGGAAAACTCCCTAATGCAGAAATCTAATCAACCACGACGGCCTCAAGACCATTTCAAATAGTTGCGGTTGATTTAGTGGGCCCCTTAAACCACATTTCAAACAAAGGAAATAGGTACATTTTTACACTCGTGGATCTATGTTCAAGGTGGGCAGAAATGATTCCGTTAAAATCAATCTCCTCTAAAGATGTGACGGACGTATTTTTACAAATATTCTCCCGTTTTGGCTTTCCGGAGAAGATAATATCGGATAGAGGAACTCAATTCATATCTAATGCCACTCAATCAGTAATTAAGTTACTCGGCATAAATCAATGTTTTACAAGCCCCTATCGACCGTCCGAGAACGGAATTTGCGAAAAATTAAACGGGGACCTAAAACATATGTTAGCCAAAGTGACAGCTGACAATCCAGCCGATTGGGATACACTTCTCCCAACGGTGCTGTTCGCTTATAGAGAAGTGCCGCAGTCGAGCACTGGGTTCTCTCCTTTTGAATGAATATATGGAGCAAATCCAAGAGGACCCCTCTCTATCTACAGAGATATGATATCGCAACCCGTAAACACCCAATTACCAGTTTCCACCTATGATTTAGTCACTGACACCAGAGACAAAATCATTAGATCCTGTATACTAGCCAGATCATCTTTGCAGGAGAAAGGTTTTAGGTACAGGCAGTACGCCAACAAGGGTGCAAGAACCATTGTATTACATCCTAATCAAGAGGTGTTGTTATTATTACCTGACAAGATAAATTTACTTTCAACCTCTTGGCAAGGACCATTTAAAGTTATTAGAAGAATTTCGGAAGTTGACTACGAAATCTCTTTAAATGGCAAATTAAAAATTTTCCATGTCAATATGTTAAAACCTTACTATTCTAGGATTGACAGTGACATAAACAATCAGACGAAGAAAACAGGGGACAATGACTATACTGACAAGAACGACGACCAGAACGAAACGACAACCAGACGACTTAACGACACTACTACAAACGAAAATCGACACGAAGAGTCATTAACGACACATTCTTTTCACAACGAAGACGACGAAGACAATTTCACATTAGCTACAATTTTTTTTAACGACAAATACGACGAAGTCAACGACACATTAGCAACGATTATTCTGGACGATGACGACAATGACATTGAAGACAATTTACAAATAGTAGCATCAGTAATAAATCATACTGACATAGACAATACTGAAATCCCAGTACCTATCATGAACGACAACGGTACTGTACAGGACATAAAAATCTCCAACACGGTGACACAACCTCAACGACAAGACATTCTGTCGCTTCTTAAGGACTATAAAACTATCTTCTCAAACCGACCTGGACATACTGACAAAATAACGCACTCCATCATGTTGACAGATGTAACGCCTATCAAATGTAGACCATACTCAATTCCATTACATTATAGAGCAAATCTGGACAAGGAAATATTAGACTTGGAACAAAACAAAATAATACACAAGTCTATGTCCGAATACTCTTCTCCAATTGTTCTGGTGAAGAAAAAGGACCAAACTATTCGTTTATGCATAGATTACAGAAGGGTCAATACTGTAACAACGACAGATGCGGAGCCAATGTACAGCTGTGAGGACCTCATTTTAAATATGTCCAAATCATCAATTTTTTCGAAACTTGACTTAACAAAAGGTTACTGGCAGATACCACACTATCTCCCTCTTCAAGGCATATAACCGCATTCTCTACACCACTAGGCTTATATGAATGGAGATATCTTCCTTTTGGCCTGAAAAACGCACCTGCCACATTTGTTAGGTTAACTAGGCTGTTGTTACACGGCATCAAGGACGTACAATCCTATATAGATGATATTTGTATCCATTCTTCAGCCATGACTTCTCCCTTAGTTACACTCCGACAAGTCTTTAATCAAATTCTTCTTTTTGGACTCACTGTCAAACCTTCCAAGGTTGAAATAGGCTATAAACAAATAGACTTCTTAGGTCATAGGATTTCTGAAGGTAAACTACTAACGGATGATAGAATTGTATCAAAAATTCTCAACCTGCAAGTACCAACTACAAAAAAACAGGTCAGAAGTCTTTTAGGTCTCATAAACTATTATGCCAAATTTATACCAAACTGGGCAGAACTTACATCAGTCTTTTCAAATTTGTTGACCAAAAGTCAACCAGATAAATTATGTAAGAGTATCCGTTTAGAGGATGCAATTTGCAAATTGAAAACCATTTTTTTGAATCCACCCATATTGAAATTACCAAACATAAATTTACCATTTATATTAACTACAGATGCAAGTGCGATCGCCATTGGAGGATGTCTGATGCAGGAATACGAACACGTGAGATACCCGATCCTGTATGTCAGCCGTAAACTGAAAGCAGCGGAAACCAAGTATTCAACAGCTGAATTGGAGGCACTAAGTTTGGTTTTTTGTGTTACTCGTTTATCTAAGTTCCTCTTAGGTTCCCATCTCGTTGTTCTGACGGATAATTCGCCACTGCTGGTGATTAAAGAAGGAAACCCCAAGAACCATCGATTAGCAAGATGGTGTCTTCTGCTTCAGGATTTCGACTTTGAAATCCGTCACATTAAAGGTACCGATAATATAATACCTGACATATTATCACGGCTAATCAATGCACCAGCAGATTAACACTATTTACATTAATTAGTGACCATATGATAAGCTGTGATATTTTAGTCGGTTGCATAAAAGAGTGTACCTCTACACTTACTGTAGAACTTTAATTTGGAATTGTCAATAGCTGATATAATACTCTACTTATAGCTATCACAGACATGAAACTTTGAGAACCGTTAACTATATTGACCCACAGTTACAATTAGCAGTACATCAAAAACATTCCGGACTGTGGATATTAACATTTGTGAAGTTATTGCATCAATCACAGAACTGAAAGGTACCATGCGAATATTAATAACTGTGTATACGCGTGATTTCAATTGACTCGCAAACTAACGGAACAGAACATCGCACATACAAGCAGCGATATACTATGACTATGACGACATATGAGAGATAACACAGGAATGTGACACCAAAACGTTACCTACGAACTGTAAAACATTATTGGAACAGCACACGGACGAAAGAACGACAACACACGGATCGTCGTTGGAGTTAATTAATTTAATGTTATTAGTTAAATATGTATTACATTTGTGCTTTGTTGTATACAGAAAATATGTGAACATGTAAATTATACATTTTCTATCATAATATGTCACAAACATTTTCATTTATAGTTAAAATTTCCTTTCAATATAATGGTTGCAATTTAACTTATAAACCATTTCCTATCACCAGTACAAATAGTACTTGGCGCTTTGAATATAGCATATCGCCATTTTCCTTTTTCTAAGGGCGACAACAATTACCTCACCTTAATTTGTATATTTTAACAAATTATTATATTGAATGAAAGGTGTGCAAATCAGAGAGTGAATGAATTAAATGAGAGAGCGATATACTGTGCGAACAAATTGTACGCAAAAAGTATATATTTTAATTTGTCTGCGTTTTGAGTGTAAAATGTAACACTTGTCTAGAATTGTGTATACATGTTTAGTGTTAGATAAAATAGGTTCACTCTAAGAATCACTGTTTGAATACCCTGTACATGCGTACACAAATAGACGTAATTCATGACAAGGGTTATTCCAGCTCGTGACACTTAGAGATGTACTACACACCACATACACACAGATAGCGCACACTTCAGACACTAGATAGGACATACTCATAAAACTAAACACTAACAATTAAATCACACACATGTTTATTAGAGCAAGTAACAAAGCAGTAAACACACTAACAAGCAAACAGGAACATTAGTAGTTACGGGGGAGAAAACAAAAGAGCATATATATATTAAGCACTATAAAACATACGGAAGTAAAAGTGTATCAAAATACACATTCAGGACAAGAATTGCAAGTGTTCTTAAATAAGCCAAGACAATTTGTCTTGTTAAACCTCTCTAACACAGAGTTTAATATCTGGGTATCAAATGGATACTTGAGAAGGGCGCGGTTGCAAATACAACTAGAAGCGTCAGGGTACTTCGGTCGGATAAGCATGTTTAAGAATATGGAAGAGTTAGGGGCTCTTCAGCAATCACCCTGGATTGTTGTACGGGGAAATACATGAGTTAATAGTGCAAATATATAGATGGCAAGGTTCCCATCCACGAAACTAACAAACACCAACTTCATGTGATCCTATGACAGAATTAGTGCAAACTAATTACCATATACTAACCCATAGAAGCGGGGGAGGGGGACCCCTGTCAGAGTCTCACATGGAGTCGGTAGAAACATAAAGATAGAAGGGAATTAGATAAGGGGCATAACCCCAATACAAGGGAGACACACTCGAATGCTCGAACAATGTAGAGCCTTCGGAAAGCATTGGTCAGTTCGCCTACAGCTCCGTGGACACGCTGACCGCGTGCCAGGACCTGTTCCACGAGAAGATCGAGGGGAGTTATAGCCTGTGTCCGATCGAGACACGTTAGAGGGCAGACGCCGACTGGACATCGAACAAGCAACAGGGCTTAAGTTAAGGGGGACGTGTTAGATTGAACACAAGTGTATTTAGGAGTGTTATTCACTAGATCGATAGATGATAGAGTTTGTTGTAATGACCATGTATGATTGCTTTATGATTGCTTTGTTATAAACTCCTGTGATGTGCAACTCGAACGTAGCTGGCTGCGAAAACCATTCTTCGCCAGCTTACTGTAAATAAATTATATCAAATAGTATCAGAACGGAGTTTGTTGCCTGTATGAACCCAGGTTTCATTCCCCTAGGTATCTAGGACGGTGACACCCACTCTGTGTCAATCTCGCCAATTTCTTCTCTCTATCTCTCCTACTCCCTTCCGCTCTCACTCCCTTTCGTCCTCCATCCCTCTCTCTATCCCTTCATCCCTTTCTCCCTCTCCCTCTCTCTCTCTCTCTCTCTCTGCTTCTTATTTCTCCTTCTCTCTTTCTCTCTGCTCCTTCTCTCTCTCTCTCTCTCTCTCTCTCTCTCTCTCTCTCTCTCTCTCTCTCTCGCTCTCTCTTTCTTTCTCTATGCTCCTTATCTTTCAGACAATTATGGGGAAACAAAGAAATAATTTCCCGCTTCCGCAAAGGAAAGACAGGTCACGTGAGATAATAGGAGGAGATGTCATTTCATCAAAGGAAATAATGCATGTTCCGGTATCTTCTCAGGATCAATGTGCGCATGTCTTGCCGACCGCTGTCGTATCTAGTTGTATGTGAAATTCTACACTGACACATGTGGCAGTTTATATTGAGATGTTTACCAGTTTATATTTACTGTTATGATGTCTTATATCTAAGCTCCTTCTTCTTCTTTTTTCTTTCTTCTTCTTCTTCTACTACTACTACTACTACTACTACTACTACTACTACTACTACTACTACTACTACTACTACTACTACTACTACTACTACTACTACTACTACTACTACTACTACTTCTTCTTCTTCTTCTTCTCCTTCTTCTTCTTCTACTGTTTTTATTATTATTATTATTTATTTTAGGGCGGTAGCTGTTGTAGTGGGGTTGATAGAGAACTGCGCTGATAAAATCAGGGCACAGTCGGACGTGGTTTCGATGTCTGGACTCGTCGCATGCTGAGTGAGAGAAAGATTGGCCACCTATCCTCCCGTGCATCCAGGCCTACAAACCGAGATGTCCCTATCACATGACAGGGTAGTGGCAGGAGACTGCTTCGGGTCGGTGTATTATGTATGTGGGTGTGGTTGTGTCTACTTACAGCTGGGTCCGACTGGCGCCATTTATTCCTGACGTTCTTTGACCTGAGACATGTGAATTATTCCACTGATGATATTCCCCTGTTTCCAAGAAGCTTCGTAATATTATGCTCTTGTCTTGACCTCACACAAGGAATCGTCACTTACTGCCTGTGACTGCCTCTCTCCCTTCCCTTCAGTGAGACTTCATCACGGGCCGTGACTTATCGGACACATAAGATGCAGTTTGTAGACCAGCATGTGCCCTGCCACTGGCGTAGGCGTTCACGTCTCTCCACGGAGCTCAGCCCCTCGTGTAGACTGCTCATTTGTGATTGTGATCGTTCATATCTCTAGCATAATATTCATGTCTGCGTTCATTGATGAAGACTGTAGTGAAAACGTCCGCTTGTGCCTGTGCCTGTCTTTCTTTTCGTCAAGTTCCCTAGTCATATTTTGTGTTCACTCGTGCTTCGGTATCAGCTCGGCAGCGGTCACCCCTATTCTATACCATTTTCAATGCTGAAGATGTCAAACAAAGCTGTCGCAATATTTAAGTTTCCTAAGGAACGTTTCTATGGCCTTCCGGTTTTCTCTTCCTGTTCTTGCCAATGCGTTAAGCTTGACATGGCGTTCTCTGCTGACTTTTGAGGTGCTACCGCACTTCACGCAGGCCCACTTTCTGAAGCTTTTTGTCAGCTTTAAACCTTTTCATAGCAGCGTTCTTTTGAGCCATCACATCCTTAGTTAGTCTCTGCTGCCAGCTTGGCTGTGGGTGGCGACTATCTCTATTCCACTGACTCCACATAGCGCAGACAGCGGACATCAACCATCTCCACTTCATCGTATTTATCTTTTGTCTAGCGGGGTGAGTCTGAGCTTCGTATCAAGCACTTGGAACAATGTTTTATATGGTCTTTCTGATGTCGTCTTTTCGACGGGAATTGCATTCTCTTTCTTTGGCTAAGGTAGGTGTGCCCAAATGCATACCCATCACTATCAACTTAAATATTCTCAGCTCTGTGTGGTTGTCCCTGGCTGGGAACTTCTGACGACTTACCTGCCAGGACCGCACGTTACAGATCCTCAGGTGCTGCGCTGCACTTGTCGCTACGTGTATTTGCAGTTCATTCTGTGTGAAGCAGGTCTTTCCACAAGTGCATGGGTCGTAGTTATAATTAGGACTATTGTCAACATCTGTCCGCTTATAGGCACTTTGCCTTATTTCATATAGTCTATAGTGATACCACGTGTTCTTCATATTTTTTGTGATACCACGTGTTCTTCATATTTTTTGCATGAAAGTAAGCAACGTTGTATATTGTTCTACTGGCATTCAACAAAGTTAAGTACCTCTATCCTCATCATTATGTGCCAAGCCGATAAGCGTGGGCGGTCATGTTTCGCCTTCTTACACGATCACCAGAGTCGTTGATCAGCTGTGTTCTTGTCTCAGTCATGTCACGTAGCCACGCCGTCCAGGTGTTACTTCTCTCTGCCTCCCCCTTGCTCTTTTCCTACAAGCTTGCCAGTTGTCACAAAGTTCTCTAGTTTATTTCTTGTTATAAAGTTCCCACAACATGTTGACTCTCTACGTCTAATTTCCCCAATACATTGAACATACACTGAGAATCGGGTTTTTTTTTTTTCGCTCGCGCTCGCTCGCTTTGAACTCAAGCGTAGTACATACACGCTATTTATAGTAGTGATGGACTGAATTTTGCGTGTGGATTAGCTTTTCCTATTAACAGTATCCCTCGCCAAAAGGCTAACCCACTCCGACTTCAGAGGTACTTGTAATTTACTTCCCCGAGTCAAGGGCGACAGGTAAACATTTTAGTTCAGCTGTCCGATGTAGGGGTTGAACCCCCTCACCTCGGCATCAGCACACCGGATGCTTAAGAACACGCGTTCGTACCCATTCGACCATGCTGAAAATCGTATAACTAGAAATATTTGATAACACGGAAAGTTTGATTCCTTGATGATCTGACATACATTGACCATACATTGAGAACTGTATAACACGGAAAGTTTGATTCCTTGATTATCTGACATACATTGACCATACATTGAGAACTGTATAACACGGAAAGTTTGATTCCTTGATGATCTGACATACATTGACCATACATTGAGAACTGTATAACTAGAAATATTTGATAACACGGAAAGTTTGATTCCTTGATGCTCTGACATACATTGACCATACATTGAGAACCGTATAACACGGAAAGTTTGATTCCTTGATGATCTGACATACATTGACCATACATTGAGAACTGTATAACACGGAAAGTTTGATTCCTTGATGATCTGACATACATTGACCATACATTGAGAACTGTATAACTAGAAATATTTGATAACACGGAAAGTTTGATTCCTTGATGCTCTGACATACATTGACCATACATTGAGAACCGTATAACACGGAAAGTTTGATTCTTTGATGATCTGACATACATTGACCATACATTGAGAACTGGATAACTAGAAAGTTTGATTCCTTGATTATCTGACATACATTGACCATACATTGAGAACTGTATAACACGGAAAGTTTGATTCCGTGATTATCTGACATACATTGACCATACATTGAGAACTGGATAACTAGAAAGTTTGATTCCTTGATTATCTGACATACATTGACCATACATTGAGAACTGTATAACACGGAAAGTTTGATTCCTTGATGATCTGACATACATTGACCATACATTGAGAACTGTATAACTAGAAAGTTTGATTCCTTGATTATCTGACATACATTGACCATACATTGAGAACTGGATAACTAGAAAGTTTGATTCCTTGATTATCTGACATACATTGACCATACATTGAGAACTGTATAACTAGAAAGGCCTTTGTCTGTAATACGCAGGCAAAGGAACCAGGGGAAGACCTATCGTATTCTACAGTAGCCTTGCAATCCTAAATAACAGTTCCTATACAAGGTTGATGTTATTTCTTCTGTGTAAATGTCATGATCATCATCATCTTCCTCGCTTTCCATCAAGCGTCGTGTGGAGAAATAATTGGCGTTCCAGCGCCCGATGGGTGGCACTGGATAGTGTCATTCCGTGTGATTGTACAATGCAATTGATGTCATCAATCCGTTTTCTTCTCGGGCGTCCTCTTGCTCCCAAATTATTTATGTTTCTGTTCCGCTGTAATGAATAAATAAAATAGTATATCGAGTATAATCCCTGTTGGCTTGCATATATAATGTACATATGCTTTTTGAAGTAATAATTATGTATTGATATGTATGTGTTAATGTAGCGCCCTACATTATTCAATATTTGGATCTCGCCAGGAGAATACTGCAGAACCTTAACTGTCTATAATGCGAGAGTTTTCCGTACCAAAGTATTTGTCGTGTTTCCGTTTAAAGTGTCGTCCCTGGAGTGAGGGGAATCAACACCCACATTATATTTTAACCCCTTATCATTATCTTGGAGAATCCACTAGATTCCGTTCACCACACTCCCTCAGTTTATGGACACCTCTTTCTCTCTCTCTCTCTCTCTCTCTCTCTCTCTCTCTCTCTCTCTCTCTCTCTCTCTCTCTCTCTCTCTCTCTCTCTCTCTATCATCACTGGATCATGCCCCCTCTCATTCTTCTCCAACACAACATACTCAACAACTCTAGCTTCTAAAAATTAATAACAATTAATTTATTAAAAGAAAAGTGTAATATATGTGAGAAGTGTATGCGAGGAATGTGTGTCGTATACTATAATGTGTGTAGAATCGGACCAGCAGATTAGGAGCC